>WSFP011365456.1:0-32333 GCA_009831015.1 Picea engelmannii
CTATCATATGGTATGCCTTTCCATGCCATGCCTCTCCATACCATGCATTGCATTCACTTGTCATGCCTTGTCTTTCCATACCATGAATTTACATATCATGCCTTGCCTTTACATGCCTTTCCATGCCATGCCTTTCATCGCCTTGCCTTGCCATTCCATGCATTGTCTTGCTTTGTCATGCCATGACATGCCATTCATTTTCTTTGAATGCCTTGCCTTGCCATGCCATGCCATGCCTTGCTATGGTATGGCATGCTTTTCCATGTTATACCTTTCCATACCATGTCTTGCATTCACTTGCCATTCCTTGTCTTTCCATACCATGCCTTTCCTTACTATGCCTTGTCATGCCATCCCTTGCCATGACTTGACTTTCCATGCCATGCCATGCCTTGCCATGCCTTGCTATGGTATGGTATGTGTTCCCATGCCATGCCTTTCCATACCATCCCTAGCCATGCCTTGTATTTCCATACCATGTAAATCCTTTCCATCCCATGTCTTTCCATGCCATGCCTTGTCATGCCATGCCTTTCCCTTTTCCCTACCATGCCATCTCACCTAGTCCATGCCTAAACAAGCTTACAACATCTCACGGAAATCAAAGATGTTTCTCCATTAGGTTTTTATCCCCCAAAGAAGTATTGGCCAAGAGTCCCCGAAATGGTTTGGGATGCAACTTGCAACTGGGAATTTAACAAAAAACGAGACTCGGATTGAAAAACTGTCATCCCCATTGGATTCCTGGCATGTGATTTCAGCTAGAGCACCCCTCACTCACGGGTCCCATGCCTCGAAAGTTGTTTTTTTCATCGATTTTGAGAAATAGGGTTTTTCTCAGTAAGAAGAAATGCAACATTTTGATTTAGGGGTCCAATTTATGAAACCATTTTTAGGGAGCAGATGGACAATTTGGTCACTTAGTCTATGCCTAAACAAACTTGCAGCATCTCACAGAACTAAAAAATGATGCTATGTTAGGTTTTTATGCCCTGAGGATGAATTGGACAAGAGTCCATGAAATGGTTTGGGATGGGACTTGCAACTAGGCATAAAATGAAAATTGAGACTCAAATTGAGGAATCATCAACCTCGATGGATTACTGGGATAGGATTTCAGCTAGAGCACCCCTCACTCATGGGTGCCATGCCTCGGAAGTTGCTTTACTCATTGATTTTGAGAACTAATGTTTTGCTCAGTTTGAAGCATTGCAACATTTAGATTAAGGGGTCCAATTTATGAAACTATCCCTCAGCAGCAGATGGATAATGTGGTCACCTTTTCCATGCCTAAACAAGCTTGCAGCATCTCACGAAACTCAAAAATGTTGCTACATTAGGGTTTTATGCCCTGAGGAGGAATTGATCAAGAGTCCCTAAAATGGTTTGGGATGCGACTTGCAACTTGACATATAACAAAAATAGAGACTTAGATTGAGGAACCGTCGTCTCTGTTGCATTCATGGCATAGGATTTCAGCTAGAGCACCCCTCACTCTCGAGTCCCATGCCTCGGAAGTTGTTTTTTTCATCGATTTTGAGAACTAGGGTTTTGCTCGGTAAGAAGCAATGAAACATTTGGATTTAGGGGTCCAATTTATGAAACCGTGCCTCGGGAGCGGATGGAAAATGTGGTCACCTAGTCTATGCCTAAACAAACTTGCAACATCTCACGTAACTCAAAAATGCTGCTCTGTCATGTTTGTATGCCCAAAGGAGGAATTGGCCAAGAGTCCCTAAAATGGTTTGGAATGCGACTTGCAATTGGGCATAAAACAAAAACTGAGACTTGGATTAAGGAACCATCGATTCCGATGGATTATTGGGATATGATTTCATCTAGAGAACCCCTTAGTCCTAGGTGCCATGCCTCGGAAGTTGCTTTACTCATTGATTTTGAGAACTAGTGTTTTACTCAGTTTGAAGCAATGTAGCATTTGGATTAAGAGGTCCAATTTATGAAACCATCCCTCGGGAGTGGATGGATAATGTGGTCACATATTCCATGCCTAAGCAAGCTTGCCGCATCTCACATAACTCAAAAATGTTGCTTCATTAGGTTTTTATGCCATGAGGAGGAATTAGCCACGAGTCCCCGAAATTATTTGGGATGTGACTTGCAACTCTACATATAACAAAAACTGAGACTCAAATTGAGGAATTGTCATCTTCATTGGATTCCTGGCATAGGATTTCAACTAGAGCACCCCTCACTCTCAAGTCCCATGCCTCAGAAGTTGTTGTTTTCATCGATTTTGAGAACTAGGGTTTTTCTCAATAAGAAGCAATGCAACATTTTGATTTAGGGGTCCAATTTATGAAACCATGCCTCGAGAGAGAATGGCCAATGTGGTCACCTAGTCCATGCCTAAACAAGCTTGCAACATCTCATGGAACTCAAAAATGTTGCTTCATTAGGTTTTTATGCCCTCGGGAAGAATTGTCCAAGAGTCCTTGAAATGGTTTGGAATGTGACTTGCAACTCGATATAAAAAAAAAACTGAGACTCGGATTAAGGAACCGTCTTCGATGGATTACTGTGATAGGATTTTAGCTAGAGAACCCCTCACTCACGGGTACCATGCCTAGGAATTTGCTTTATTCATTGATTTTGAGAACTAATGTTTTGCTCAGTTTGAAGCAATGCAACATTTGGATTAAGGGGTCCAATTTATGAAACCATCCATCGGGAACGGATGGATAATTTTTTCACCTAGTCCATGCCTAAACAAGCTTGCAACATCTCATAGAACTCAAAAATGCTACTCTGTTAGGTTTTTATGCCCTGAGGAGGAATTGGCAAAGAGTCCCTGAAATGATTTGGGATGTGACTTGCAACTGGGCATATAATGAAAACCAAGACTCGGATTGAGGAATTGTCATCTCCGTTGGATTCCTGGCATAGGATTTCAGCTAGAGCACCCCTCACTCCTAGGTCCTATGCCTTAGAAGTTGTTATTTTCATCGATTTTGAGAACTAGGGTTTTTCTTAGTAAGAAGCAATGCAACATTTGGATTTAGGGGTCCAATTTATGAAACCATGCCTCAGGAGTGGATGGACAATGTGATCACCTAGTCCATGCCTAAACAAGATAGAAACATCTCACGGAACTCAAAAATGCTGCTTCGTTAGGTTTTTATTCCCTAAGGAGGAATTGGCCAAGAGTCCCTGAAATGGTTTGGGATGCGACTTGCAACTGGGCATAAAATGAAAACCAAGACTCGGATTGAGGAACTGTCGACTCCAATGGATTATTGGGATATGATTTCAGCTAGAGCACTCCTCACTCTTAGATGCCATGCCTTGGAAGTTTCTTTACTCATTGATTTTGAGAACTAGTGTTTTGCTCAGTTTGAAGCAATGCAGTATTTGGATTAAGGGGTTCAATTTATGAAACCGTCCCTCCGAAGCGGATGGATAATGTGGTCACCTAGTCCATGCCTATGTTGAATATTATAACTTCGAAGAATATTCTAATTATAATTGAGTTATTATTTTATAGATCAAATCCCCTTTCTTGGATTGATCATGTTGGGTCTTGTATAAGACCAAATCCCCTTTTATGGATTGGTAAAACCATAGATATATGGTGGTGTTTGTAAAGTCAACCCTTGGTATTTAATAAAGTGATTTTAACCAATATTGGAAGAAGTTGTCCCTACTCGATGAAGATACACAACCCTAGCACCTCCTCAACTAGTATTTATAAGTGAGGAGGGTGCCTCATTTGTTCACTCACTCACTCACACTTCTAGTGTGAATCTTTTGAAGGTAGTTTCAGTTGCAAGAAGAAGGAGAGATAGGTGCATGCTCAGTCCTAGTATTTTCTTGGTGATTTTGGTCTTTAGTCTTGGCATTGTATTGAAAATATATTATTAAGGAAGTTTTTGTTGCGTTTTGTCTCCCATGAGGTTTTCCCAGGATAAAATGTTGTGTACCTTGTGATTTTTTTTCTTTCAATGATCCTACTTATGTTGTTATTCTCTAGTAAATTGAAAAAAACTTAATAACAACTCTAAATTTAACATGGTTTCAGAGCTTAATTGAATAGAGCATATTTCACTGGGTATCTAAAAACGTCAATGTTGTCATACAAGGAAATTAGGGCTTTTTATTGAAGAGGAATTTCTAACTAAAAAATATCCACAGAAATGTGCCCTACCCTAACAAATATTTTGGCAGCTTGAGCACACCTTTTCAGTGACCAGATTCTCCGGAAAGCCAAACCCTTATTTTTTGTTGGTACTAGAAAACCAGGAAACAAGAACCAGTACTAGAAGTACCAGTCCATAATAGAGAAGGTCATTTTTCAAGGGGTAAAACTTGTAATTTTCTAAAACAATCAGCTCCAACAAACTCGCCTCAGCCCAGCACATCTAGTCCCTAGATCAGAATTCAAAAATTTGAAGTTTGAAAAATTAGGGTTTCCTCATAAAACCCTAAGTTGATGTTGTAGTTGTAGTACCAGTTACAGTTGTAGTTGTAGTGCCAATTCATTCATGCCAGTTACAACACCAGTTGCAGTGTCAGTTCCTTCATGCCAGTTGCAGTACCAACACCAGTTGTAGTACCAGTTGCAGTGAACGTTTTTGTGAAGTATTGGAAGTGTTGTTGTATTTTCCTAGTGCACCTTACCCTAGCAATATATAGTTAGAGGTGTGTACTTACATATGTTTAAAATGTATTATTATTCTAAAGGGTACTTGCAGGAGAAAGGATTTTTTGACAATCATAGATCCAGAAGGATCTCAAATCCAACACATTCAGAGGAATAATGCACCCCGGGTTTGATCAATTTTATATGTATCTATTTGTTATGACATTATTTTGACCTTATGAACATATAGGTTGTATGTTGAAGGTATGACCATCATACTAACCATTGGTCAAAATTAAAGTCAAAGTATTAGATTGATTAAATTTGAGATTATAGAGTTTATTCTCTAACCTAGATTTCTGTCAAGAAATCATATTATCTCAGTACAAAGAACAAGTTGAAGAGAATAATTGTCATATTGAGCGAAGGAGACTATGAAGGAAAACAACAACACTCATTCTTGAGGACAAGTCTCCAGGTTCCAGGTTTGATTGATTAAGTTGATAAGATTCAAATTTGCAGATGTCAAGTTTGATAACTAGCTCATAGTTGAGATAGCAATCTTTAAAAGTTTTATACTCGGTAGCATGTGAGCATTATTGAGAGAAATGTTTATTGTAATCACTTATCAGATATAACTAACATATCCTTTAGGAGAAACTTCTTGTTTTGGTCCCAGGATACCATAAAAGGAATTATTGATCACAACACTAGAAGAGTGTTGCTCTCATTATTATTGTACTTATTACTTTTTACCCTCGTTTCAGGCAAGTCACGAGTGATAGCTCTAAAGGAGATATTGTTACGATTGTTCTCGCTATTGTTTTATTATTAGTATAAATCATATTATCCTTCCCTGTTGTTTATCCCTTGTTGTTCTTGTTCGGGGCAAGTCACAGGTGATAACCCTGAGAAATCTATAATGACAGTTGCAGGAGGCAACATATTAGATAAGACATGGAATAGACTATCCAAGTTGGATACATGACCAAATACATCCATGTACCAAATAAGATAAAGAAGAAGCTACTTTTGAGATACAAAGTATCTCATATGGAGATTGATTGTAAGGAACAGAAGGCTCCAAAGATGACCAAACATTAGAACAGAACTGACAAGTAGACTTGGTCAAAGGATAATGAAGCCACCTTGATAGGAAGTAGAATTCATTTGAAGTCTGACTCAGCTTTTAATATTAAGACTTGGTATTCAACACCAAGTATATATTGTAGAGATTATTAAGTTTTTGTAGACTCGGAATAAATCAAGACTCAGAGTAAGCCTGATCTCAGAAAGGATCAGATGAAGAGACATCTTCCAGGACTGGGCGACAGATGCCATGAATTGAGAAGACTAGATCGTAACTTCAAAGACTTCTAGGAGATGTGAAATATCCTAGGAAGATTCCATTGTTTTAGTAACAGAGACGGAAGCCGGTCAGAAGGACTGGGATATGGATTTCTCCTTAAGATGATAAAGGAAGCAAGTGGTGACTTCCAAGATTGATCTAACAGATAAAGCATGTTGCAGATAACAGTATAAAGATGTATAAAGCCAGATTTGTGTCTAGAGGATTCTCCCAGCAAGAGGGAGAAGAATATGATGAGATACTTGCTCCAGAAATCGAAGAAATAGTTCCATTATTCGTAAAGACAACCAGAACAACTATGATTCAGATACAGTATGAGATTCAGGGGGAGAAATCCCCATATTTGAGATTGATTTATCTCCAGTGCCAGTTGGTGTAGTACATTAGTCAGGCCATGGAGACATGACTACAATAGCAGATAGAGTTACCTCCATGAAAGAAGAAGAGCTACTTCCAGTATCAGTTATTGAGCCACTCTCATTTTCATATAAAGTTGTTGGTGTGATAGAGTAGAGAAGTTACTGTCATATTTTAGTAGCCACAATGAGAATGGAGCAGTCATTCTCAACTTTAGAGCAGCTGCAAGTGCAGAGTCCCAGTCCCAGAGGAACAATTGCAGAGAAAGTAGAGGACATACTCTCAGGCAGTGAGACAAATAGTGCTTTGCAGAAAGCACATAGAGCTAGCACGTGATTATGCATATTAAGTTGGAGCTGAGCAAGTGTACCAGGTTGGTACAATGTGATGTGAAAATTTGGTTTCAAAGTACATGACAAGAAGACACATGTATGGAAGTTGAATCAAGATCCAAGATCTTAGTATGGAAGGACTGATAGTTTTCTGATGAGCTTGGTATTTACCATGAGTAAAGTTGATCCCAATCTTTACTTCAATAGTGTGGATGATGGACCAGTTATACTACTACTATATGTGGATGACTTATTCTTGACAGGTGAAGAAAATCTCATCACAGATTATAAGAAGAAGCTCATTGCAAAGTTTGATATGAAAGACCTAGGCCTGATGCATTATTTCTTAGGTCTTGAAGTTTGGCAGAGCCTAGAGAAGATCTTCTTTAACCAAGGGAAGTATGCAGTTGAAATACTGAAGAGGTTTGACATGTTGGAATGTAAAGCCATGAACACACCCATGGAAACAAAGTTGAAGCTCATGGTTGATACTTCGACAGAATTAGTTGATGCTACTTCCTACAAACAAACTATTGGTTCGTTGATGTATCTGACGAATACCAGGCCCGATATATGCTTTGTTGTGAACACCTTGATTCATTATCTCCTAGAGCCAAAACATGTCCACCTTGTAGCTGCAAATCATGTGATGAGATACATTAAGGGTACGTTGGATTTTGGTCTCTATTATACTGGAGATCATGACTTCAGACTGTTTGGTTATACTTATTCAAATTAGGTTGGAAGTGCTTCTGATAAAAAGAGCACTTCAGGATGTTGTTTCAGTCTAGGGTTAGCCATGAATTCATGGTAGAGTAGGAAGCAATCTCGTCTTTCTCTCAACACGACAGAAGCAGAATACATTGCAACATGTTCCGCCAGTTGTGAAGCCATATGGCTTCAGAAGTTGTTGACAGGTCTATTCGATCTGGAGATGGAAGTCGCTATGATTCTATGTGATAACCAGAGTTGCATAAAGATGACAGAGAACCCAGTGTTCCATGATAATTCGAAGCACATAGAAATCTGGTATCACTACATTTGTGATATGGTGCAGAGGGGAGCAGTAAAGCTCCAATATGTTGGCACAAATGAGTGGGTTGCAGATGTGTTGACCAAGCCTTTGTCTCGTGTAAAGTTTGAATAATTTCAAGGTAATCCAAAAGGACCTCTCTCGAAAGGGGGAGTGATGCTCATGATACTATGGTATCCTGACCAACAGTAGGTATCTCTGTTAGGATTTTAAATCCTAAGGGATTTATCATCCCTGGGCAGATCCCAAAGGGATGGTAAGGACAGTTTGTCAGAGTACTTGTGCATGTATATGTCAGTTGTGGTCAGTAGTGGTAGCTCCGTTAGGATTTTATATCCTAACGAATCTTTTGATTCCTGGGAAGATCCCAAAGGTCCGGTAAGGATGGTCTGTCAGAGTACCACGTGGTAGCTCCGTTAGGATTTTATATCCTAGGGAATCTTATGATTCCTGGGAAGATATCGAAGTTTTGGTAAGGACGGTCTGTCAAAATACCATAGAATTTTGTTGTGCACCTACCTCATTCTGTTGCCATATGATGATGATGTTGTTATCTTAGCTTCATGTTGATGATGTTGTTGACTCAACCTCATGCTGATGATGATGTTGTTATCTTAGCTTCGTGTTGATGAGTTTATTGACTCGGCTTCGTGTTGATGATGTTGTTGTATCAGTCTCGTGTTGTTGATGTTGTTGTATCAACCTTGTGTTGATGATGTTGTTATCTCAGCCTCGTGTTGATGATGATGTTGTTTCAGCCTCGTGTTGTTATTGATGATGTTGTATCAACCTCATGTTGTTGATGATGGTGTACCAGCCTCGGGTTGGTGATATTGTTGCTTTAGCGTTATGCTAATTGATGTTGATATTTCAGCTTCATATAGATAATGATGATTCTACTACAACTCCATGTTGTGAACGATGATGATATTGATGATGAGAAAAAATTCCAATGATTTGTAGATATGACAGTCAGTGTTCCAACTGTTAATGATGTTGTTGTCCTCTCTCTCTCTTAATGATGTTGTATTGGGTTATGTCAGTAGAATACCCTTCTCATTAAGGGCGAGTGTTGAAATATTGTAACTTCTAAGAATATTCTAATTATAATTGAGTTATTATTTTATAGATCAAAACCCCTTTTGTGGATTGATCATGTCGGGTCTTGTATAAGACCAAATCCCCTTTTATGGATTGGTCAAATCATAGTTATATGGTGGTGTTTGTAAAGTCGGCCCCTGGGATTTAATAAAGTGGTTTTAACCAATATTGGAAGAAGTCAACCCTACTTGATGAAGAGACACAACCCTGGTGCCTCCTCAACTAGTATTTATAGGTGAGGAGGGCGCCTTATTTGTTCACTCACTCACTCACACTTCTACTGTGCATCTTTTGAAGGTAACTGCAGTTGCAAGAAGAAGGAGAGAGAGGCGCATGCTTAGTCCTAGTCTTTTCTTGGTGATTTTGGCCTTTAGTCTTGGCAATCTATTATTGAGGAAGTTTTTGTTGGGTTTTCTCCCCCATGAGGGTTTCCCAGGATAAAATGTTGTGTACCTTGTGATTGTGTTTCTTTCAGTGATCCTAATTATGTTTTTATGCTCTAGTAAATTGAAAAGAACTTAATAACAACTCTAAATTTAACAGCCTAAACAATCTTGCAACATCTCACGGAAATCAAAAATGTTGCTCCATTAGGTTTTTATGCCCTGAGGAGGAATTGGCTAAGAGTCCCCGAAATGGATTGGGATGCGACTTGAAAATTGGTATATAATGAAAATCGAGACTCATATTGAGGAATCGTCATTTCCGTTGGATTCTTGGCATAGGATTTCAGCTAGAGCACCCCTCACTCTCGGATCCCATGCCTCGGAAGTTGTTTTTTTCATTGATTTTGAGAACTAGGGTTTTTTTTAGTAAGAAGCAATGCAACATTTGGATTTAGTGGTCCAATTTATGAAACAATGTTTTGAGAGTGGTTGAACAATGTGGTCACCTAGTCCATGCCTAAACAAGCTTGCAACATCTCCAGGAACTCAAAAATGTTGCTTTGTTAGGTTTTTATGCCATGAGGAGGAATTGGCCAAGACTCCCTGAAATGGTTTGGGATGCGACTTGCAATTGGGTATAAAATGAAAATCAAGACTCGGATTGAGGAACCATTGACTCTGATGGATTACAGGGATAGGATTTCAGCTATATCACCCCTGACTCAAGGGTGCCATGCCTCATAAGTTGCTTTACTCATTGATTTTGAGAACTAGTGTTTTGCTCAGTTTGAAGCAATGCAGCAATTGGACTAAGGGGTTCAATTTATGAAACCCTCCCTCAGGAGTGGATGGATAATGAGGTCACCTATTACATGACTAAACAATCTTGAAGCATCTCACAAAACTCAAAAATGCTACTGCGTTAGATTTTTATGCCCTGAGGAGGAATTGGCCAACAGTCCCTAAAATGGTTAGGGATGTGACTTGAAACTGGGCATATATCAAAAACTAATACTCTGATTGAGGAACCGTCTTCTCCGTTGGATTCTTGGCATAGTATTTTAGATAGATCACCCCTCACTCTCGGGTCCCATGCCTCGGAAGTTGTTTTTTTCATCGATTTTGAGAACTAGGGTTTTACTCAATAAGAAGCAATGCAACATTTTGATTTAGGGGTCCAATTTATGAAACCATGCCTCGGGATCGGGTGGACAATGAGGTCACCTATTCCATGCCTAAACAAGATTGCAGCATCTCATAGAACTCAAAAATATTTCTCTATTAGGTTTATATGCTCTGAGGAGGAATTGTCCAAGAGTCCCTGAAATAGTTTGGGATGCGACTTGCAACTGGGCATAAAATGAAAACTGAGAATTGGATTGAGGAACCATCGAATCTGATGCATTAATGAGATAGGATTTCAGCTAGAGAACCCCTCACTCATGGGTTCCATGCCTCAAAATTTGCTTTACTCATTGATTTCGAGAACTAGTGTTTTGCTCAGTTTGAAGCAATGCAACATTTGGATTAAGGGGTCCAATTAATGAAACCATCCCTTGGGAGAAGATGGATAATGTGGTCACCTAGTCCATGCCCAAATAAGTTTGAAACATCTCACAGAACTCAAAAAGGTTCCTACGTTAGGTTTTTATTCCCTGAGGAGGAATTGGCGAAGAGTCCCAGAAATGGTTTGGGATGCAACTTGCAACTGGACATATAACAAAATTTGAGACTCTAATTGAGGAATCGTCATCTTCATTGGATTCTTGGCATGGGATTTCAGCTAGAGCACCCTCACTCTCGGGTTCCATGCCTCGTAAGTTGTTTTTTTCATTGACTTTGAGAGCTAGGTTTTTGTTCAGTAAGAAGCAAGGCAAAATTTTGATTTAGGGGTCCAATTTATGAAACCATGCCTCAGGAGTGGATGGAAAATGTGGTCACCTAGTCCATGCCTAAAAAAACTTGCAGCATCTCACAAAACTAAAAAATGATGCTCTGTTAGGTTTTTATGCCCTGAGGAGGAATTGGCCAAGAGTCCCTAAAATGGTTTGGGATGCGACTTGAAACTAGGCATAAAACAAAAATCGAGACTCAGATTAAGGAACTTCTGACTCTGATGAATTATTGGGATAGGATTTAACTAGAACACCCCTCAATATAGGGTGCCATGCCTCACAATTTGCGTTACTCATTGATTTCAAGAACTGGTGTTTTGTTCATTGTGAAGCAATGCAGCATTTGGATTAAGGAGTCCAATTTATAAAACCATCCCTCAAGAGAAGATGGATAATGTGGTCACCTAGTTCATGCCTAAACAATCTTGTAGCACCTCATGGAACCCAAAAATGCTACTTCATTGGGTTTTTATTCCCTAAAGAGGAATTGGCCAAGATTCCCTGAAATGGTTTGGGATGCAACTTGCAACTTGACATATAACAAAAACTAAGACTCAAATTTAGGAACCTTCATCTCTGTTGGGTTCCTGGCATAGGATTTCAACTAGATCACCCTTACTCTCAGGTTCCATGCCTCAGAAGTTATTTTTTTCATCTATTTTGAGAACTAGGGTTTTTCTTAGTAAGAAGCAATGCAACATTTGGATTTAGGGATCCAATTTATGAAACCATGCCTTAGGAGTGAATGGAAAATCCGATCACCTAGTCCATGCCTAAACAAGCTTGTCACAGAACTCAAAAATGTTGTTCCGTTAGGTTTTTATCCGCCAAGGAGGTATTGGCCAAGAGTCCCCAAAATGGTTTGGGATGCAACTTGCAACTCGACATATAATGAAAATCAAGACTCGGATTGAGGAATCGTCGTCTCCGTTGGATTCCTGACATAGGATTTTAGCTAAAGCACCCCTCACTCCCAGGTCTTGTGCTTCATAAGTTGTTTTTTAATCGATTTTGAGAACTAGGGTTTTGCTCAGTAAGAAGCAATGAAATATTTGGATTTAGGGGTCCAATTTATGAAACCATGCCTCGGGAGAGAATGGACAATGTGGTCACCTAGTCCATGCCTAAATAATATTGTAGAATCTCACGGAACTCAAAAATGTTGCTCCATTAGGTTTTTATTGCCTGAAGAGGAATTGGCCAAGAGTCCCTGAAATGGTTTGGGATGCAACTTGCAACTTGGCATAAATTGAAAATTGAGACTCGCATTGAGGAATTGTTGACTCTAATGGATTACTGGAATAGGATTTCAGCTAGAGCACCCCTCACTCTCAGGTGCCATGCCTTGGAAGTTTCTTTACTCATTGATTTTGAGAACTAGTTTTTTGTTCAGTTTGAAGCAATGCAACAGTTGGATTTAGGGGCCCAATTTATGAAATTGTTCCTTAGGAGCGGATGGATAAAGTGGGCACATATTCCATGCCCAAAGAAGCTTGCATCATCTCATGGAACTCAAAATTGTTTCTTCGTTAGGTTTTTATGACCTAAGGAGGAATTGGCCAAGAGTCCCCAAAATGGTTTGGGATGCGACTTGCAACTAGGCATATAACAAAAACTGAGACTCAGATTGAGGAATCGTTGTCTCTGTTGGATTCCTTACATAGGATGTATATGAGAGAACCCCTCACTCCTGGGTCCCATGTCTCAGAAGTTGTTTTTTTCATCAATTTTGAGAACTAGGGTTTTGCTCAGTAAGAATCAATACAACATTTGGATTTAGAGGTCCAATTTATGAAACCATGCCTCAGGAACGGATGAAAAATGTGGTCACCTAGTCTATGCCTAAACAAACTTCCAGCATCTCATGAAACTCAAAAATGTTGCTACGTTAGGTTTTTATGCCCTGAGGGGGAATTGGCCAAGAGTCCTTGAAATTTTGTGGGATGCGACTTCCAACTGGGCATAAAATGAAAACCAAGACTCAGATTAAGGATCCATCAAATTCGATGGATTACTGGGATAGGATTTCAGCTAGATCACCCCTCACTCTCAAGTGCCATGCCTTGGAAATTCATTTAATCATTGATTTCAAGAATTATTGTTTTGTTCAATTTGAAGCAATGCAACATTTGGATTAAGGGGTCTGATTTATGAAACCATCCCTCAGGAGCATATGGATAATGTGGTCACCTAGTTCATGCCTAAACAAGCTTGCAACATCTCACATAACTCAAAAATGTTTCTCTGTTAGGTTTTTATGCCCTGAGGAGGAATTGGCCAAGAGTTCCTAAAATGGTTTGGGATGCGACTTGCAACTCATCATATAATGAAAATCGAGACTCAAACTGAGGAACTGTCATCTCCATTGGATTCCTGGCATAGTATTTCAGCTAGAGCATCCTTTAATCCCGGGTCCCATGCTTGGGAAGTTTTTTTTTCAATCATTTTGAGAACTAGGGTTTTTCTGAGTAAGAAGCAATGCAACATTTGGATTTAGGGGTCCAATTTGTGAAACCATGCCTGGATGGACAATGTGGTCACCTAGTCTATACCTAAACAAGTTTGGACCATCCCACGGAACTCAAAAATGTCGCTCCGTCGGATTTTTATCCCCCAAGGAGGTATTGAGCAAAAGTCCCCGAAATGGTTTGGGATGCAAATTGCAACTGGGCATATAGAAAAAAATGAGACTCATATTGAGGAACCATCATCTTCGTTGGATTCCTGGCATAGGATTTCAGCTAGAGCACCCATCATTCTCGAGTCCCATGCCTTGGAAGTTGTTTTTTGCATCGATTTCTAGAACTAGGGTTTTTCTTAGTAAGAAGCAATGAAATAATTGGATTTAGGGGTTCAATTTATGAAACCGTTCTTCGGGAGTGGATGGACAATGTGGTCACCTAGTCCATGCCTAAACAAGCTTGCACCATCTCACGAAACTCAAAAATGTTGCTCCGTTAGATTTTTATGCCCTGAGGAGGAATTGGCCAAGAGTCTCTGATATAGTTTGGGATGCAACTTGCAACTGGGCATAAAATGAAAACCAAGACTCGGATTGAGGAACCGTTGACTCTGATAGATTACTCGGATAGTATTTTATCTAGAGCATCCCTCACTACTAGGTGCCATGCCTCAGAAGTTGATTTACTCATTGATTTAGAGAACTAGTGTTTTGCTCAGTTTGAAGCAATGCAGCATTTGGATTTAGGGGTCCAATTTATGAAACCATCTATCAGAAGTGGATGGATAATGTGGTCACCTAGTCCATGCCTAAACAAGATTGCAACATCTCACAAAACTCAAAAATGTTGTTACATTAGGTTTTATGCCTTGAGGAGGAATTGGCCAAGACTCCCCGACATGGTTTCATATGCGACTTGCAACTGGGAATATAACGAAAACTGAGACTCGGATTGAGGAATCGTCGTCTCCGTTGGATTCTTGGCATAATATTTCAGCTAAATCACCCCTCACTCCAGGGTCTCATGCCTCGGAAGTTGTTTTTTTCATTGATTTTGAGAACTATGGTTTTGCTCAGCAAGAAGCAATGCAACATTTGGATTTAGGGGTCCAATTTATGAAATCGTGCCTTTGGAGCGGATGAAAAATATGTTCACCTATTCCATGCCTAAACAAGCTTGCAACATCTCACAGAACTCAAAAATGTTGCTCTGTTAGGTTTTTATGCCCTAAGGAAGAATGAGTCAAGAGTCCCTGAAATGGTATGGGATGTGACTTGCAATTGGGCATAAAATGAAAACCGAGACTCGGATTGAGGAACCATCGACTCAGATGGATTATTGGGATAGGATTTCAGCTAGAGCATCCTCCTTCTCGGGTTCCATTCTATCAAAGTTCCTTTACTCATTGATTTCGATAAATAGTGTTTTGCTCAATTTGAAGCAATGCAACATTTGGATTAAGGGGTCCAAGTTATGAAACCGTCCCTCGGGAGTGGATGGATAATGTGGTCACCTATTCCATGCCTAAACAATCTTGCAACATCTCACGGAACTCAAAAATGTTGCTCTGTTAGGTTTTTATGCCCTGAGGAGGAATTGCCCAAGAGTCCTCGAAATGGTTTGGGATGCGACTTGCAATTGGACATATAAATAAAACTAAGACTCAGAATGAGGAACCATCATCTCCGTTGGATTCCTGAAATAAGATTTCAGTTAGATCACTCCTCACTCCCGGGCCCCATGCCTCAGAAGTTGTTTTTTTCATCGATTTTGGAACTAGGGTTTTGCTCAATAAGAAGCAATGCAACACGTGGATTTAGGGATCCAATTTTCGAAACTATGCCTCGGGAGCGGATGCACAATGTGGTCACCTAGTCTATGCCTAAAAAATCTTGCAATAGCTCATGGAACTCAAAAATGTTGCTTTGTTCAATTTGTATGCCCTAAGGAGGAATTGGGCAATAGTCCCTGAAATGGTTTGGGATGTGACTTGTAACTGGGGATAAAATGAAAATCGAGACTCGAATTGAGGAACTGTCGACTCCGATAGATTACTGGGATAGGATTTCATCTAGAGCACATGTCACTCTCAGGTGCCATGCCTCGAAAGTTGCTTTACTCATTGATTTTGAGAACTAGTGTGTTTCTCAGTTTGAAGCAATGCAGCATTTGGATTAAGGGGTTCAATTTATGAAACCATCCCTTGGGAGTGGATGGATAATGCGGTCACCTATTCCATTCCTAAACAAGCTTGCATCATCTCACAGAACTCAAAAATGTTGCTCCACTATGTTTTTATGCCCAGAGGAGGAATTGGCCAAGAGTCCTTGAAATGGTTTGGGATGCGACTTGAAACTTGACATATAATGAAAATTAGGACTCGGATTGAGGAACCATCATATCCGTTGGATTCATGGCATAGTATTTCAACGAGAGCATCCCTCACTCCGGGGTCCCATGCCTCAGAAATTGTTTTTTACATTGATTTTGAGAACTAGGGTTTTACTCACTAAGAAGCAATGCAAGATTTGGATTTAGGGATCCAATTTATGAAACCATGCCTCAGGAGGAGATGGACAATGTGGTCACCTAGTCCATGCCTAAACAAGTTTTCATCATCTCATCGAACTCAAAAATGTTGCTCTGCTAGGTTTTTATGCCCTGAGGAGGAATTGGCCAAGAGTCCATGAAATGGTTTGGGATGTGATTTGCAACTTGGCATAAAACGCAAATTGAGACTCAGATTGAGGAATTGTTTATTTCGATGGATTACTGCGATAGGATTTCAGCTAGAGAACCCCTCACTCCAGGGTGCCATGCCTCGAAAGTTTCTTTAATCATTGATTTTGAGAACTAGTGTTTTGCTCAGTTTGAAGCAATGCAGCATTTGGATTAAGGGGTCCAATTTATGAAATCGTCCCTCGGGAGTGGATGGATAATGTGATCACCTAGTGCATGCCTAAACAAGCTTACAGCATCTCATGGAACTCAAAAATTCTGCTCCGTTAGGTTTTTATGCCATGAGGAGGAATTGACCAAGAGTTCCCGAAATGGTTTGGGATGCAACTTGCAACTTGACATATAAATAAAACCCATACTCAGATTAAGGATCTGTCATCTCCTTTGGATTCCTGGCATAGGATTTCAGCTAAATCACCCCTCACTCCCAAGTCGCATACCTCGAAAGTTGTTTTTTTCATCGATTTTGAGAACTAGGGTTTTTCTTAGTAAGAAGCAATGCAACATTTGGAATTAGGGGTCAAATTTATGAAACCATGCGTCAGGAGTGGATGGACAAAGTGGTCACATAGTCCATGCCTAAACAATCTTTCAGCATCTCACGGAACTCAAAAATGTTGCTCTGTTAGGTTTTTATTCCCCAAGGAGGTATTGGCCAAGAGTTCTCAAAATTTGTTTGGGATGCGACTTGCAACTGGGAATATAACGAAAATCAAGACTCAGATTGAGGAACCATCATCGTTGTTGGATTCCTGGCATATGATTTCAGCTAGAGCATCTCTCACTCCCAGATCCCATGCCTCATAAGTCATTTTTTTCATTGATTTTGAGAACTAAGGTTTTGGCTCAGTAAGAAGCAATACAACATTTGGATTTAGGGATCAATTTATGAAACCATGCCTTGGGAGCGTGTAACACCTTGGGTTTTGAGCCCTATATTAAATATTGTATTTTGTTAAGTTATGAAAGGCCAGAGTTCCTATACATTTATTAAGAGGCCAGTGTGCCTAGGAAATGTAATTTTTTGATCATTATTAATATAAAACACATCGTTGACTACTAGACAGACAAGGACAAGAGTTATAAAGAGCTATGATTCCACAATACAAGGGGATTAAGGGGCTAAGTATTTATTTTATATTTTATTTACCCATTTTGTTTAATGGAGAATAACAATTACATGAGCTTTTTGGGAGGAAGGCCAAGTGGTTCCTTGATTCCAAGAATTACATAAACCAATGTTTGGTCTGGGGTGGGGGTTCTTTTGTTGGTTGCTTCTTCTTCACTCATCATTCACTCACTCAATTTCTCACTATTCACACCTTTCATTCTTTCACCCACTCATATTTCCTCATTTCTGTCTTGGCTTGGGAAAGGAAAACGAACTTTTGAAGAACAATTATGGTATTGTTGGTTGTAGAGACTATTGGTGTATTCCAACCATGAATCAAGACCTACATGTCTGAGATGCTTTGGTATGTGCTCAGTTTTTCTCACAGTTGTGAGTCCTAAGAGTCCTAGCATGGAGATTCTGGACCAGCTACATTGGAGCCCTGGAAGGAGATGGACAGCCTGAGGGACTGCATGGCAAAGAAGGGGGTCCATTCTCTTGGGTTGTGTAGGCTGGGTAGAAGACAGTTGGTGTACTTTGGATTGTTGTGGGTATTGAGAAGCCTATGAGAGCTTGAGTAATAACTAGTTTGGGAAGTCAAGTGACACTCTACAACCATCCTTATGGATTCATAGCCCTGGATCGGGGGTGACACTGTTGTTGAGACTTGAAACAATGGTTTCTACAGTTGGGTCGAACGTCCTTGGTCTGCAGCTAGTTGGTGCCTTGTTTTCAGAAAAGATAAGTGCTCTCTGTTATGGTTATTTACCTATGTATGATTTATTCTTCTGTGTATTTATTTACCTTTGAATTTAATATTTAGAATATGCATGCTTGCTCGTTATTGTTGTGCATGAATCAGTTTATGTTGTGGCATGAATATTTACTTTTGCATGTGATTTCATGTCTCTTAATTAACTTAGAATTGATTCGAATTGATATAAGTCCCTATGAAGTGAGTTCCTGGACTGCAACGTGCCTTGCTTACGTGTGGTTGGGTTTGTTGCAGTCGGATTAAGTGGTGTAGCCTGGCCTGTGGGTGGCTGGGTACGTTACATATGGGTATCAGAGCCACAAGTTGAAACACTGGGTTGGAATGGCTCAGATCTGTTAGAAAGGATCTTGTCATTGGTTGTGGGAGGAGTGTGAGTTGTCGATTTGATTTCAGCATTCGGCTATCTGGGAGGTAGCGTGTATTGGACTCAGGAAACTTTCGAAGCCCAGAGCTCTGAAGTCCTAGATTTGATTGATGACATGGCTTGCGCCATGTGGCAGAGTGTTGTGGGGGGACACATGTCACCCAAATTCATCATCTTTTGGACCTCGATCAGTACATTTTTTAGTGACACGTGGCACACATGCCATGGGTCCACGTCACCCTAGGTGACGTCGGCGTGTCTTGTCATCTATGGGAGTATGTGACTCTAGGGGTGCCCAAGTTTCTGCCAATGAAAAGTGTCAAAGCCTGAAGTTGCAAAGGCACTCATATCATCGATCGAAGATCCGTTCGAGACCTTTCTCGACCGTTGGATCAAGCAGCAGGAGGAGTAGGGTAAGTACTTCGAAAGATTTTCACTCTGGGGGAATTGAGAGATACAGGAACTAAATGTCCCAGAGCGTCGAATTTCTGAATTGGCGGAGAGTTGTCCATATCAACATTTTATTAAGTCACAACCATTGATTTTCATTGAAGCCTCCAGCTAGGGGCGGGACCATCCATTCAATGGAAGTTCAAGTCTTGATTGTCTGATTCTTGTTGGTGGATTTAGTGAAGACTTCAGTGAAGTGTAGCTCCAGGAGAAATTGGAAATTGACAACGAAGAGTTGTTGAAAGTTGAAGGCTGGAGGACTTGTTCCCAGCGTTGGTCTCATGATAAGGAAAAAAGGGCCTGGGAGGTAACTTAGCCCTCGGTTATGTTGTTCGCACAATCTCCCATGTGGAAGAGCATGAAGCGAGGTGCTAAATAAGGATTAAGCCCGCGGTTTCGAGCCATCATCACCTGGGGACGTGGTTTGAGGGAAGCACCTGTGCAGAATTTGAATTATGTATCAGCTAAAGGATAACATGGAAGTGTTATAATATGGAGAATGATCATATATTCTTCATGTATTGAGAAGGAAAATGACCTGTAGCGTTGTTTGGAAAAATATATATATATATATATCATATGCTTAATTCTAACAAAATGATCGCTTGCACATTTTGCAAAATTAGGGGACATAAACGTATAAGTTCAGTATAAGAATGCAGATTCAAGAAATGGAAGAAGGAGAGGGAGATTCCAGCCATTAGAAAGAGGCCAAAGGTTAGAATATCAGAGTTGGTAATGCAGAGACAGAATCCAACGGACACAAGGCCAGAGGGGAGCAAGAAACATTGATAGAGACTGTGAGAAGCCTAAAAATAGAAGTGAAGAGCTACAAAGTAGACAATGAAAGGATGATGAGAGAAAATAATTAAATAAGTTCTCAAGTGCTACAAAGCTTAAATCAGTTGCATATGCAAACAAAGAATGGATCAAACTCAAAACAAGAGGAAGAAGGTAGGTAACCTGAAAGAAGAGATAACCACAAGAAAGTTGGTGATTCAAGAAGTGCTAGTAGAACTCATAGAAACGAATCACCTCCTTACTTAGCAAAAAATTCTTATGCATCTGAAGACTCCATAAGTAGTCCAATGGTGTCTCATGTTAGGCACCAAAGAAGAAGGCATGAAGTGGATAGTTTGCAAGGAGATTTGAGGAAGCTTAAGACACCATCCTTGATGGTGAAAGGGAAAGGGAAGATGATGTTGAGGCATGGTTTCTTGGACTCATAAGATATTTTCAATTGCATAACTATTCATCAAACCTAGAAGCCAGAATTGCCACTTACCATTTGCATGGGAAGGCTCCAATGTGGTGGGACTAGCTGAAGCAAGTTGAGCACATTGATGAGAATATGATCACTTGGAAGTAGTTCAAGAAGTATTTTCAGAAGGAGTACCTCTCAGAGCACTTCTATGACAAGAAAATGCAGTAGTTCTTTGAACTTAGGCTGGGAAGCGCAACCGTGGTAGAGTATGAGAAGAAGTTCTTGGGGTTGTTAAAGTATGTGGGGTTTATAAAAGATGAGAAGGTGAAAATACAAAGGTTCTTGAGTGGATTATCATCCTTTTATAAAGAGAAGATTCAATATGATGAACTTAGGTCTTCGACATCATTAAGACATTGAGACATGTTTGTCACTTATGAACATATTGATTTAGCCATGCATGTTATCGCCATAACAAAGATTTATTTACCTATTAGGTGCACATCTCTTTAGGATAGCCAGGATTGAATTAGATGTTTTCAATAAGTTGAGTTGGAACAGAATTGACAAAACCTCCCCCTCCAAGTGGTCGGAGGAGCGACTCGTATCCTTGTGCCTTCTCATTTCACGTTTGGCCTTACTTAGTCACAACCTCTTTTTTAGGGGTCCGAGGAATGAAGTGGCTCATCGGGAAACTAAAATGTATTTTCTTATTTAGTAAGAATTCCATTTTAGGAAGGATAGATACCATCAGGAAGGCTAGATACCTGTATGAGCAAGGCCATGGTAGAGAATCCATGCAGAAATATTGGAAGGATACGAAGAAGGAGAAGTCTGATTAGAGGAAGAAGGGATTCAAACCTCTTTTCAACAGAAATGATCTTAATAAAAATCATCAAGACCAGTATGCTAAGGATGAATCCAAGAGAGAAGACTACTTGGGAAAAAGGGGAAGACTACCAACCCAATGTTGGGGATGCAAAGAAGATCACATGTACAAGGATTTCCCTCACAGAAAGGAAAAATTGAAGACCATGTACAACATCCAAGAGGCTACAACAGTAGAAGACATGGGAAGGGTTTATGTAGCCTTAGATGATTGACAAGTAGAGTACCAATCCAATATGATCAAGGTGGAAGGTAAGATCATTAATCAACCTGTTGCTATTTTAATTGATTCAGGAGCAATTCATTGTTACATTGACCCTAAAATAGTGGATAGATTACATTTAGAGAAAAGTAAGCTTGGAAAATCAAGTTTGGTTCAGCTAGCCATTGGAGCCAAAAGGAGAATCCATGATATGATCAGAGGTTGTTCCATAAGTCTTAATGGTGTGAATACTAATGTTGATCTAAGTATTATACCATTGGGGTCTTATGATATTCTAATTGGAATACACTAGTTGGACAAGCATTATATTGTCCTAGATTGTCATAGTAAGACATTTACATGTCTTGATGAAGAAGGAAGACAGAGCACTGTGAATGGAGTTCCAAGACCCATCTCTATAAGAGATATTTCAGCCTTACAGCTAAAGAGATGTTTCAGAAAAGTACGTCAATTGTATGTGGCCCATGTGGAGGAGCCAGAAAAGACAAAGGGGCCAAGCCTTGAATATTTTTTGGTACTACAAGAATTTTAAGATGTATTCCAAGAAATACCAGGGTTGCCACCAAAAAGGGAGATAGATTTCTTTATTGATTTAGTGTCAGGGGTTGCCCGGGTATCAAAAACACCTTACAAAATGAGTACACCATAATTAAAAGAATTACAAATGCAGTTGATAGAATTGTTGAAGAAAGGATATATACGTCCAAGTATTTCACCTTGGGGAGCACCAATATTTTTTGTCAAAAAGAAAGATGGAACTTTGAGGCTGTGTATTGACTTTCGACAGCTGAATAAATGCACTGTGAAGAACAAGTACCCACTACCCAGAATTGATGACCTCTTTGATCAACTAAGAGGGGAAAAGATATTTTCAAAGATAGACTTGAGCTCAGTATACCATCGGGTAAGAATCAAGGAAAAAGACATCCATAAGACAACCTTTAGAACCAAGTGCGGGAATTATGAATTTGTAGTGGTGCCATTTGGATTGTCCAATGCACCAGCTATCTTTATGTGCTTAATGAATAACATATTTAGAAATTACTTGGATATTTTTTTCATAGTATTCTTGGACAACATACTTGTTTATTCTAAGTCAAAGGAAGAGCATCAACATCACCTAAGATTGGTATTGCAAGTACTGAGGGAACATCAGTTGTATGACAAGCTTAGTAAGTTTTTTTTTTTATCAAGAGAAGATCCATTACTTGGGGCACATTATTTCATAATAGGGTATAGAAATAGATCCAGAGAAGATTGAAGCCATTAGAGGATGGCCAGCACCCAGGAATGTTTTAGAAGTCAGATCTTTTATGGGGTTAGTTGGTTACTATAGAAGATTTATAGCAGGGTTCTCTAAGATTGCTCATCCCATCACTTCTTTGCAAAATAAGGGAATTAAATTTGAATGGACATATAAGTGTGAAGAGAACTTTAATCTGTTGAAAGAATTACCTACTAGTGCACCTATTTTAAATATTCTGACCCAAATGAAAGTTTTGTGGTATGTACAAATGCATGTAAGGAAGGACTTGGTGGAGTCCTGACTCAAAATGGACATGTCATTGGTTATGAGTCCATAAATCTTAAAGAAAATGAGAGGAACTATGCCACACATGACTTGGAACCTGATACCATTGTTCACGCATTGAATATGTGGAGGCATTATCTCATGGGAAAGAGATTTGAATTAAGAATAGACCACAGTGGTATGAAGTATCTTTTTGAACAGCCAACTTTGAATGCCAGGCAGACAAGATGGTTGGAATTCTTAAGTGAATACGATTTTGACATCAAGTATATCAAAGGAAAATAAAATAAAGTTGTTGATGCACTTAGTATAAGAATACATCTCATGCATGCTACAACTGTCAGTATGCATCAGCCTGATTTAAAGAGAAGAATTTTAGATGGTGTTGTTACTGATCAGCATTACCTACAGGTAAAGGAAAGCTTATAGCAAGAATATGTACAACAAAAAATGAAAGAGTATGAGATGAAGGAAGATGGATTACTTATGCATAAAAATAGAATTTGTGTTCCTAGTTCCGGAGAACTCATGAATTTGGTATTAAAAGAATTGCATAATGTTCCATATGTTGGACATCTTGGTTACCAGAAAACAATTGCAGCAATAAGAAGCCAATTCTTTTTTTTGAGAATGAAAAAGGATGTTGTTGATTACATCACCAAATGTATGGAATGTTATAAAGTGAAGAATGAGCATAGGCACCCAGTGGGTTTGCTACAACCAATACCAATTCCAGAGAAGAAATGGGAAGTGGTAACCATTGATTTTATAACTAAATTACCCAGGACAGCAAGACAACATGATTCAATCATGGTAGTGGTTGATAGATTGACAAAGGATGCTCATTTTGTTCCTGTAAAAAAAACTCATACAGTAGCCAATATTGCAAAGATTTACATGAAAGAGATTACAGGTTGCATGGGATACCTAAGGAAATTGTCTCAGATAGAGATACAAAGTTTACTTCAAATTTCTAGAGGTGATTATTTAAAGGATTTGATACAAATCTGAACTTTAGCACAACATACCATCCACATTCAGATGGGCAGATAGAGAGAGGCAACCAAGTAATTGAAGACATGTTGAGGATGTATGCGATGGATAAGCCATCTAAGTGGGAAGAGTACTTGCACTTGGTTGAGTTTTCCTATAATAATGGGTATCAAGCTTCATTGAAAATGAGCCCATTTGAAGCTTTGTATGGTAGGAAATGCAATACTCCAATAAGTTGGGACAACCCAACAGACAGAGTGGTACTTGGGCTAGAATTGCTCAAGGATATGGAAGACTAGATGGTTAGGATTAAGCATAATTTAAAGGCAGCTCAAGATAGAAAAATTATGCATATAAGAACATGACAGCTAGAGAATTTAAAGTAGGGGAGCATGCTCTTTTAAAAGTGAAGCCCAAGAAGAGCTCTTTAAAGTTGGGTAGTTGTACAAAGCTAGTAGCCAGATTATGTGGTCCATTTGAGATATTGGACAGAATAGGGCCAATTGCGTACATGCTTGCATTACCTGCTTCCATGAATGTGCATAATGTATTTCATGTCTCTTTTCTAAAAAAATATGTACATGATCCTAATCATGTTATTGATTGGCATCTAATTCATGTAGATACATAGGGATACTTTCAGGTCCAACCAACGTGAATATTGGACAGAAAAGTCAAAATCCTTTGGAATCAAGTTATAAAGCTGGTAAAAGTCCAGTGGACCTGCTATGGTCTAGAAGATGCTACCTGGGAGCATGAATATGCCATGCAGGTGGAGTACCCGCGGCTTTTTGAATAAATTTTGAGCTTTTGATCTTTGTTTTGTATATGCACTGAGAACAGTGCCAAAATAAGCGGGAGTGGATGTAACACCCTAGGTTTTGAGCCCCGTATTAAATATTGTATTTTGTTAAATTATGAAAGACCAAAGTGCCTAAACAATTATTAAGAGGCCAGTGTGCCTAGGAAATGTAATGTTTTGATCATTATTAATATAAAACACATCATTGGTTGCTAGACAGACAAGGACGAGACTTATAGGGGGATATGATTCCACAAGAGAGGGAGCTTAAGGGGATAAGTATTTATTTTATATTTTAATTACCCATTTTGTTTAATGGAGAATAACATTTACATGAGCTTCTTGGGAGGAAGGCCAATTGGTTCCTTGATTCCAAGAATTACATAAACCCATCTTTAGTCTGGGGTGGGGGTTCTTATGTTGGTTGCTTCTTCTTCACTCATCATTCACTCACTCAATTGCTTGTTATTCACACCTTTCACTCTTTCACCCACTCGTCTTTCCTCATTCATGTCTTGGATTGGGAAATGAAAACTAATTGTTGAAGAAAAGCCATGGTATTGTTGGTTATAGAGACTACTAGTGTATTCCAACCATGAATCAAGATTTGCAAGTCTAAGATGCTTTGGTCTGTGCTCAATTTTTCTCACAACTGTGAATCCTGAGAGTCCCAACATGGAGATTCTAGACCAGCTGCATTGGAGCCCTCGAAGGAGATGGACAACCTGAGGTATTGCATGGCAGAGAAGGGGGTCCATTCTCTTGGGTTGTGCATGCTAGTAGAAGAGAGTTGGTGTACTTTGGATTGTTTTGGGTACTAAGAAGTCTATGAGAGCTTGATTACTGACTGGTTTGGGAAGCCGAGTGACACTTTGGAACCGTCCTTATGAATTCATAGCCCTAGCTCAGAGGTGACACTGTTGTTGAGACTTGGAACAACAGTGTCTATGGTTGGGTGGAACGTCCTTGGTTTGTAGACAGTTGGTGTCTTGTTTTTAGAAAATATAAGTTCTCTCTGTTATGGTTATTTACCTATGTATCATTTATTTCATTGTGTATTTATTTACCTTCGAATTTAATATTTAGAATATGCATGCTTGTGGGTTATTATTGTGCATGACTTAGTTTATGTTGTGGAATGAATATTTATTTCCGCACGTGGTTTCATGTCTCTTAATTAACTTAGAATTGATTTGAATTGAGATAAGTCCCTATGAATTGAGTCCCTGTACTGCAACATGCCACGCCTGCACGTGGTTGGGTGTGTTGCAGTTGGATTAAGTGGTGTAGCCTGACCCGTGGGTGGTTGGGTACATTATAGAGTGGATGGACAATGTGGTCACCTAGTCCATGCCTAAACAAACTTGCAACATCTCATAGAACTCAAAAATGTTGCTCTGTAAGGTTTTTATGCCTTGAGGTGGAATTCGCCAAGAGTCCCTGAAATGGTTTAGGATGCGACTTGCAATTTGGCATACAACGAAAATCAAGACTCGGATTGAGGAACTTTCGACTCCGATGAATTAGTGGGGTAGAATTTCAGCTAGAGTACACCTCACTCCCGAGTGTCATGCCTCAGAAGTTACTTTACTCATTGATTTAGAATACTAGTGTTTTGCTCAATTTGAAGCAAAGTAGCATTTGGATTTATGGGTCCGATTTATAAAACTGTCCCTCGGGAATGGATGGATAATTTAGTCACCTAGTCCATGCCTAAACAAGATTGCAACATCTCACAGAACTCGAAAATGTTGCTTCATTAAGTTTTTATGCCCTGAGGAGGAATTGGCCAAGAGTCCCTGAAATGGTTTGGGATGTGAGTTGGAACTAGGCATATAACAAAAAACGAGACTCAGATTAAGGAACCTTCATTTCCGTTGGATTCCTAGTATAGGATTTCAACTAGATCACCTCTCACTCCTGGGTCCCATGCCTCGGAAGTTGTTTTTTTCATCGATTTTGAGAACTAGGGTTTTGCTCGATAAGAAGCAATGAAAAATTTGGATTTAGGGATCCAATTTATGAAACCATGCCTCGGGAGCATATGGACAATGTGGTCACCTAGTCCGTACCTGAACAAGCTTGTAGCATCTCACAGAACTCAAAAATGTTGCTCCGTTGGTTTTTTATCCCCCAAAGAGGTATTGGCCAAGAGTACTCGAAATGGTTTGGGATGAGACTTCCAACTTGGAATATAACGAAAACCGAGACTCGGATTGAGGAACCATCATCTTCATTGGATTCCTGTCATAGGATTTCAGCTATAGAACCCCTCACTCTGAGGTCCCATGCCTCGAAAGTTGTTTTTTTCATTGATTTTGAGAACTAGGGTTTTGCTCAGTAAGAAGCAATGCAACATTTGGATTTAAGGGTCCAATTTATGAAAACATGCCTCGGGAGAAGATGGAAAATGTGGTCACCTATTCCATTCTGAAACAATCTTACAGCATCTCAAGGAACTCAAAAATGTTGCTATGTTAGGTTTTTATTCCCTGAGAAGGAATTGGCCAAGAGTCCCTAAAATGGTTTGGGATCTGACTTGCAACTGGGCATAAAATGAAAATCGAGACTCAGATTGAGGAACCATTGACTCCGATAGATTACTGGGATAGGATTTCATCCAGAGCACCCCTCACTCCAGGGTGCCATGCCTTGGAAGTTGTTTTACTCATTGATTTTGAGAACTAGTGTTTTGCTCAGTTTGAAGCAATGTAACATTTGGATTAAGGGGTCCAATTTATGAAATTGTCCCTTGGTAGGGGAAGGATAATGTGGTCACCTATTCCATGCCTATACAATCTTGCAACATCTCACAGAACTCAAAAATGATGCTTCGTTAGGTTTTTATGCCAAGAGGAGGAAATGGCCAAGAGTCCCCGAAATGGTTTTGGATGTGAATTTCAACTAGGTATATAATGAAAATCAAGACTCTGATTGAGGAATTGTAGTCTTTGTTGGATTCCTGGCATAGGATTTCAGCTATAGCACCCCTCACTCCCTGGTCCCATGCCTCGGAAATTGTTTTTTCATCGATTTTAAGAACTAGGGTTTTGCTCAGTAAGAAGCAATGCAACATTTGGATTTAGGGGTCCAATTTATGAAACCATGCCTCGTGAGTGGATGGACAATGTGGTCACCTATTCCATGCCTAAACAAGCTTGCAACATCACACGGAACTCAAAAATGTTGCTCTGTTAGGTTTTTATGCCCTGAGGAGGAATTGGCCAAGAGTCCCTGAAATGGTTTGGGATGTGACTTGCAAATGGGAATAAAACAAAAATCAAGACTCGGATTGAGGAACCGTCGACTCCAATTGATTACTGTGATAGGATTTCAGCTAGAGCACCCCTCACTCTTGGGTTTCATGCCTCAGAAGTTGTTTTACTCATTGATTTCGAGAACTAGTGTTTCGCTCAGTTTGAAGCAATGCAGCATTTGGATTAAGGGGTACAATTTATGAAACCGTGTCTCGTGTTAGTGTTCACTAATGTGAATAAGACACGACTAATCTAAGTGTGTATGTATATATTTTTTATGTGAACAGTCTAGTCATGTGTCTTTCAAAAGTAGTCCTCCATCATTTGATGATCAAGAGTCATGTCAATTAGTCATCAAAACAATGTAAGGGTGTGGTGTGACATGTACAAGAGTCTAGTCAAGTTAGAATATAGTTTTTCACTGCTCTACCACATGGACCTATCACTTTAGCCAACGCTGCAAAAGTTTGTTTTGAAAGTTCCTAGAATTCCGCAGCTAATAGCTATCATTTTTTTATTGCTCTTGTGGTACAATCATGAGTTATTGGATCAGGTTTTTTGTTATAGTTGGAAAAGTTCACATGCATGGTACATAAACTAATCTCCCCCTTCATTTGAATCACTCATTGCTAGAAAAAAAAACTTAAAACACAATGTTGAGGAAAAGGTATGGAAAACCTCACCCAAGCATTTTCAGATTTTATCGGGCTAATACAAGATAGTTGGGAATGTCACTCGAGGTTTATAGCCTCAAAACAATCGCTTAATCCAAAAGTATTAAGTACAAAGGATTAAGGTTGGTTTTTATGTGTTATATATAACAATGCAAAAGATATAAACTTAAACAAAGTTACATGAATGTGTACAAAAATGACACAAATGTGTACATGGAGATAAAAGAAAAAAATGAACCAAATCATTAAAACACATGTGTGAGACTGAAATAGTAATCTGATTTTTATATTTATTTCAATATGAGATACAAAACTAAGTTCTCTTTACAAACCCCTATGAGGGTAGGGACCAAAGTCAAATTTAGAAGCCTTCAAGGGGCACCATAAAAAAAGACTCTAACAACAAAAAGAAAACTAAAGCTAAAGATATAGATCAGCTTGCCACAAAATGTTGTCACTTGAATCTGCAAGATATTCTTTATCAGTCATGAAATTCAATTCACGAACAAACAAGAATACACAGACTGTCAAAGATAAATCATGCACCTTTAAAACAAGTTGTTGAAATGTAACATCCCCAGCCACCGGGAAACACCACTACAATCAGGCTTTGTTCAATTCGATACTTCTCTAATACCAAGTTTTGATACAAAACATGTAGCACACCCCATTCTCATGCCACTAGGCTATGCATGCTCTAATACCAATTTGTAACACACCCCCAGCCACTTGTTGGGGCATGTCACTTGAAGAACTTCTTCATTTATTATTATTATTATTATTATTATTATTATTATTATTATATATATATATATATATAACATACAATTTCAATATATAATGCTAAAACACAGATTCATGCAGAAATGACAGTAAAAACATACATGCAGTAAACACATGCAATTCATATAAATATCATACATGTACTTAAACACAGCATGTAAAATTAACACAATTGATACTTATCTTTTAATTGATGGCCACCAACTACATGCAGACCTTCCATGAACGTCACAGCCATAGACCACGTTGTTCATCACTATCATCAGTGGTTCACCCTTGAGATGGGACTAAACTCCACCCGAGAAAAGGGATTCTTAGGCTAGGCTGAGACAATGGAATGTTACACAGTCAATCAGGAAGGATTCCCTCCCATGAGCTAACTTACATACACAGCTCACAACCTCTCATTCCCCACATGTCTGTCCCACCCCATGAAGTATGCACCTTCACTGTTCAATAGTCCATCAATTGCTCAACTTCCCTTCCAGGGCTTCAGCAACAGGCCAGACAAGAATTTTCAGATATTTGTATTTGTTGCTAGGCTCCCTCCAAGGGAAATCACTTCCCCAACAATCTCTCTCACCTGGAGAGAGTTTCTCATAGGCCTAACAACCTGCTTCTTCTTTTCCAGCAAACTCTCTCACCTGGAGACAGTCGTGCATAGGCCTGACAACCTACCTCTTCATTCCACGGGCTTGACAACCTGCCTCTTCACTCCCACTCCTAATCAACCAGTAACTGGCTCAGGTTAACGCATCAACCAAAAATGAGTAAGGACACATAAGTTGGTAGCAAGCCATGCTCAGCCAAGGAACTGAGTTGGCAGTAACAACCAACCGTTAAGGCATGGTACAGGTTCAAGCAAGGTACAATGTGTTGTGCTTCATGGGAAAAGCACAGGACATCTCAAAATGTATTTAGGTTTAAGAGGTGTGTGCATGTTGCAGAGGTCAACAATGGAGGTAGTCGCTCAGTCTGTCAGTGTGTGCCTGGGAAGGCTAGCCAGAATGGATGCCCACCCCCAAGAATGATTAGTTTTTCAAATTAATTGTCTGTCCCAAATCAGACACTTGTCCTAATGAAGCTACATGAGCTCCACTTAGCATATGTTCCCTTCCCACAAGAACTTAGGATAACATAGGTTATGTCCAACCTTAGCTTTTAGGAAATAATAATATAATATTATTTCCATAGAGATAAGCCCTCAAGCTTAGCCCTTTCCCTAGCCTCTTAGCCCCATCCCTTTCCCTACCTAGTGGAGCTTAGTCCCTCGTTCTCTTTTATCTTGGTCAATATACACACAACGATGTATTTATATTATTGATATGAGTATTTACATATACAAAAACAAGCTCTTTGGCCTTTAACATCTAGGCTCTCCAGCCTAATCATCACATAAACCTCCTAGCTTATAATCACTTGGCTCACCAGCCTACAAAATATATTTACATTCATAATTACAATTGGGGCTCGGTCTTGGGATATTACAATCCCCTCCCCTTATTTTTGCATTGTCCTCGGTGCAGCTCATTTATACATGTGTAATTCAAATTCTTCAAAAATCTCCAATCTTTAGCTATTGGAATCTTGTTATCCAATTGGTGATCTACTTTCCAGCACCAATTCTAGTATTCATACTATAGTTGGAAGTCAGTTCTCTATTCCATAGGGCTACTTCTAAGAATAATGTAGCTTACTGTTCCATTTGACACACCCTCCTTATGGAAGCTACCATGTCATAAGCATCATTGGGTTGCCTCTTCCTTGTTGCACTCACCCTTCCAGGCTCAGGCCTTCCTTCACTGCTACATAGTCCTTCAGCGATCCATCTTTCCAAGGCTTTCATCCACAAGGAGAGCGCTAACCCATCACCAGAGCCCCACCAAGGATCTACAATTATAGGGCTTTAGTGTCCTCAACAATAGTTGTTCTTTCCTAGCATTCCAACTTTAATCAATATTATCTCATTTGCATCACACACATGCAGTTATCATGAGAGAACATAAAACAATTCATTTAGAACTCAAACGTATTTCATAAGTAATTCAATTTTTCCCAAAATATGAAATTCTATTTCATAATTTTTCATTGTTGTTGCAATAATAGTATGCAGTCTTCCTTGTGGCTTTCAACAAGCACCACGTTGAATACCATTTTTCCTGCAATGCTTCTATTTTGCATTCAACCAACAAAATGTATGTATTTCCTGTACATCATACTATCATTGCAATATGTACAAAAACCTTATAAAGTGTTCTTAGAATTGCTTATAACTAACAATTCAATCACAACTACAAAACATTTTATTAGATAGAATGAATTATCATTCTATGTATACGCATGTTCATAATTAATATCACTAAGTTCATTACTTCTTTTTCTGAATAGAAAATTTCATGTAGTCAATGCTCATATGACTACTTGACTTGCAACTTTCCTGTTGCAATGTTCTAACAGCTCTTGAAATGTTCTCAACTCCATGAGTTAGCAACATTTCAGCCATTAGTATAATTTTTTCCATGCAATAATATATATGCATGCACTCACAAAACATATTCAGCAAATGCATTTAAGTATACAATTCTATCATGTACGAGTGCAATGCTGCCACTTACTAGGCATGAGTGCAACTCTCAATGCATATCTATTCAATGCACATTTGCATTGATTGCTCAGAATGATCTTTATCTAAGTCATGTATCTCACCATCCATAAATTGGAAATCTGGCCATTGTCTTGACACATTCTCCACACACTTCCCGTTGTCTTTCTGACTATTTGGATGCCTTCCTTTTCAACTTGAACACTACACCAAGAATATAATTCTATGTTGTGCATTAGTGTTAGCAAAAAGGTTGCAGTCCAGGTTTTATTTAAAGATAGGAAGCTCATTGGGTATTTGTGTGGTATGTAACCTTTCTATATCCATACCTTGCCATATCCAACCATTTCATGGTCTCATACATGACTAGCTTTCATGACATCCATTCCTATAACAAGTTTGTAT
>WSFP011365469.1:0-32331 GCA_009831015.1 Picea engelmannii
TGAGACAAGTAGTTGATGAGTTAGCACATACATGAGGTGTATAGTTGATGATGTTGGTACATATTGATGAGTCATAGTTGATGAGTAGTTGACACATGATTGGTACATACTTGGTACATGGTTGGATGCACTTGTTTATGGTATAAGTTGTTTGGTACAGGTTGGTGCATGGTTGATGCACTTGTTGATGGTACAGATTGATTACAGGTTGAGGTACAGGTTGATGCATGGTTTGATGCATGGTTCAGATTTATTGGCACATGTTTACAGTGGTATATCTCATAGTGATAATGTGACAATGGTTCCATCATTATACTTCTACTTCAGGGCGGTTAGACAGGGAAAGGGCAGGTGGTTGTAGTCACCTTCCAGTTGTAGTCAGAGAACACAGGGGGTTGTAGCCTCCTTCTGGTTATAGCCAGAGAATTGAGGAGTTGGAGCTTCCCTCAAGTTGTAGCCTAAGAAACTAGGGGGTTGGAGCCTCCTTCCAATTGCAGCTGGAAAACAAAGGAAGGTGGTGCTTCCAATGAATGTAATTCTTCAAGACATATAAGAAAAATCATTATGTGGTTTTCTCTCAATTTGGGTATCCACTTAAAACACTGGTGTACTATGTATGTGTGTGATTGTTTATTTATTACTTCTCATTATTGGATAATAATTCTACATTGATATAACATTTAAATAAAAATTATTATAATTACGCTATTACTGATTCACCCCCCCTCTCTGTAATCCAATAGGGGGAGATTGTTGGATCATGTTGTCATTGATTCCAAAGGTTTGATTGATTGATGCCATTGATTGATGTCAAGTGATTGATTGATGCCAAATTATTGATTGATTGATGGTTGATTTCAAATGTAATATGTATTGTCCTTGATGAGAATGGATTGATGTCAAGTGGAATCATAGTCATATGATATGATTCATAGATGAAGATGGATCAGTGAGTTGTTATTGATATGATGCATAGATGAAGATGGATCGATGTGGTGCATTGTTGGATTTATGTAAAGATGAGTCATTATTGTCTTATCATGGTTGATAAGGTGTACAAATGGATGAACTCCAAAGTGGTCCTCTTATGGTGAAATCCCTCATGGGAATACGCTTTACAGTTGAGTTATACTTGAAGTATGGTTGGAGAACCCATGATTAATTGTGGAATAATGAGATGAAGATCAATGCATTTGTCAATGAAACTATCCTAGATGGATAGTGCTTGTCATGCAATTTTCGGTGGTATGTGGAATGTCACATAACTACTCATGGTTTGAGAGTTATGGCCTTACGAAGATGGAGGACCCTCATATGTAGGCTTGAAGCCCCAAAAGGTCAAATAAGTCAAAGAGCTTGCAAAGAAGAAATTAATATTTAAATGATAAAGTGAAGTGACAAAGTCAAAGGAGGATTATTTAAATAATAAAGTGAAGTGACAAAATCAAAGAAGATTATTTAAATGATAAAGTGAGGTGACAAAGTCAAGAAGGAATATTTAAATGATAGAGTAATGGAGAACTTTCTAATGATGGAAAGTGGTTAATCCTAAAATGAGGAAAATGTGTTAAGTGACCTAGAAATTGGTTAAGTAACCTAGAAGTGGGTTAAGTGACCTAGAATATGCTTCTAAGGAAGCTATTTGGAGAGGTATAAATAAGAGGCAAGGGTATCTTGTGAAAACACATCTCTTGAGCATGTATTGAAGATCTATTCCGAGAGAGAGATTGTATGGAGGATCTCATGGACACATCAAAGTTTCGGTAAGTCTGATATCATGACGACAAAAGTTTTGGAAGTTCAGAAACCCTAGTTTATAAGGTATACACGAGCTGTAGTGAGCCAGGGTGCGTACATACGCGGGCTGAATGAAGAGAGGGTGCGTATAGTGGATGAAGTCATGAAGACTTGTGTGTGAGCTGGTGCCAGGATCTTGAAGATTGAAGCATGTTCCAGATCTGCATTCTATGGGCTCAGATCTACCACAAAGATTCTGGTATGGTTATATTGTTGTCTTGATGGATACTCTTGTTTGTTGTGTGGTGAATTCTTAGGGAATTCTTGGTATGGTTGTAGTGACGTGGTTTGTGTTGGTTGATGGAGTGAACACCACTCTTATGATTCAATACTAATATGATTTCTATAGTATGTTGATTTCTTATACATGATTGAGTAACATTCATATTGTATGGTTGAGGAGCTTGAGTAATTTGTTGGAGAGATCGGATGTGTTGTGAATGGTTATGGGTCATATTGGATAGTGAGAGACAAAAGAGAATGTGATTGAAGGTTGCAGAGGATCTGAGTGTGTGATGAAAAGAAAAACCATAATTGCTCAGAAGTGATATGCACTATGTAGTATAGACTAGCCACATACATACACGAGTTGTACTACTGGTAGGGTACATACATACGTGTGTTGCACTATCGATAGGTCGTATACCTATTGAAAAATTGATATCTGTTGAGGATTGTTGCCTCATCTCATTTGGTGTTGAGGGTGTAAGTTGAGTCTTGCATTATAGAGATGGTGCTCTTGTAGAGTTGTACTCTATTTAGTTGTTGCTGATAACCCAAGGATTGTAGTCCGTAATAAAAATAAAATTGTACATACATCTTGTGTTCTTTGTGTTCCTTGTGGTGATGATTTGTTGATGATATATTGTTGATATCTGTTGTTGATATATGTTCACATTTAACTGGTTATAAATGACAACAATAAGTAATGAGTAAATGGTGATTGCTAACTAATGAGTTTTGTAAAAGGGAAGTTTTGAGAAAAAGAGCCCTACACTGTTCACCCCCCCCTTTCAGTGTAGTCGATGTGTCCAACAAAGGAAAGGTTAGATAGGGCAAGGAAAGGAAAGGAAAGGTAAAGAAACACAAGGCAAGGCAAAGGAAAGGTAAGGCTAGGAAAGTAACGAAAGGAAATGCAAGGCAGGCTAAGGCTAGGAATTGTTCACATACTTTGTTCTGGATGCTCCATGCACTTGGCATGTTGCACATTCATCCATGGAGTAGACTACTTTGGAATTCACACATGTGGAGTGGTTGCATGTATGCACATTCTTGGAGGGAAAATTCCATGTGAACACTTGACAACTTTATTTTGCTTGATTCCTATTTTTGGTGGTGTGTCCCCTTCATGAGAATTATTTGGTGCATACTACTACTGTTTTTGGATGAGGGAGAATTTATTTCGAGAGGATAATGCCCACATGTTGTAACATGGTCAACCATTGATTGAGGAGAGATCTAACTAATTTACTATTATAATATATATTTGACTTGTCATGGAGTTAGTTAGCAAATAATATTTTATTGTATAAGAGAAGAGACCCACTCTATAAATAAGAGTTCTCTCTGTCCATTGTAAAGGGTGGAGAATTTGGGTCTTTAGGAACTCTCCTCTTGGGATACATTATTGAACATTTTGGCAAGATTAATGGAGAATCTAAGGTATATTTTCATTTCATGTGAGGATTTATTGTGCACTCATATTTTATTTGTTTATTTTTTTATTAAGAAACCCTTCTAACATGTTGTGATTTCCATTATAATGAACCATGCTTGATTTTAGATATATTAATTTGATGTTTCAACCCTCTTATTCCTATTGTGATTATATTAGCCTACATGATTCTTATTATTAGTTCCTAGAGTCTTAACTAGGATGGGATTTCAGTGTTTCGTCAAATTTAGGTCCTTGAGAACCATTAATTGTGTATGGATTTAACACTTAGCAATATTTTCCACCATAAGTTATTTGTTAATGCATAAGACAAGTATTCATAATCACTTTAGAAAAAATGAACTATTCTTACTTACATAGACTTCTTTAACACTTTAAAAAGTAATCAATCAAATTAAATAAATTATTACAATGATTAGTTCAATAATACACTCTAAATCTATTTGAATACTCAACCAAATTGAGAAAAAAATAATTTCATTTCATCAAAATTTCATAAATCTATCCAAATTTTGTGAAATAGTTGCTAGAACCTAAAACATCTTTGTATAGTCTTCAACAAACATCTCCTATAATAAGTGGATTTATTGAATATTGTAAAGGCAATTGTAGTTTCTATTAGTTAAATGTAATTTATTGAATGTACAAACTCATCAAAATCTACATTGATGCATTAAGTGATCCTTCTATCTTTCGATGTATGAGTTTCTCCTTCGAACTATTGAAAAACAATATTCAACTTATCATACTAAGAGATCTTAAATTAAAGGTTATAAGAGATTTTGAGTTTGACATTTCATCTTCTCATCATGTCTTCATTATCCCAAAGCCATCCATAATCCCAAAGTGTGCATATATTTCAACTAATGAATTATTCTATTCATGTTCATGTTCATGATATTTATATAGGCTTCTCCCTTTATAAAACAATGTAGATCTATGTTTCCTAGGAATATCATTGTAGCAATATCTTTATGTGGAATTAGTTCTTAGAATAATAAAGATACAAGTTGTTTCTATTTACTATTTATGATAGTTATTTTTTTAGAATAGATTTCCGTAAATCCATTTAGATTAGATTTGTTTCTTGTAATTTCATATATAACAAAAAAAAGTGGAAATCAAAACACTTTGAAATTCATACATTCATCAACATAAAATGTAGAAACAATGAGATTCATAAAAAACGTTCCATGAAATGTGTGTGTGTGTGTGTGCGTGCGCGCACACGTGTGTGTGTGTGTGTGTGTGTGTGTGTGTGTGTGTGTGTGTATTAAACATAATCTAAATTTTACATTTTTTACAAAATGCCATATCGTTCTCAATATACAAAACCATAGCAAGTGTCATAACATTAAAAAAAACCATATGATGGCATAGATACAAAATGACAATCATTGGTCACTCATTGACCACTGCCACCCTCAAGAGCATCATAGAAATTGATCTTTCTTCTCTTGCTTGAAGAAGTGCCTCGAGTGGTTTTGCACCTGGGCGTGGTTCGTCGCTCTGGAGATTGCACAAAGAAAAAACATTGTTAAAATTTTTTCCACAATGAATTAAAATGATTACAAAATGATACTTTGTAATCCAACATAAGATAAATCACCGCAGATGATACTAACAATTGTGAGGGTGTTACCCTCCTCCATAACCCTAATTTATCAGGGATACCACCCTACATTAGTTACAAGGATCAAATCATGAAATTTAAACAAATATGCATAAAATCAATTTCATTCATGATACATTAAAATTGATCATCAACTCATTATCTCACTGTGAATATCTCGGGTATCGATGGAGAGTCCTTGGCAGGTGGAGCACTCAACTGTACAACCTGCTCCAAGGAAACATCTATTGTGGTAGCCTTGGTGGATGGTGCATATAGGAATGGTGGTGGGGGTGTATGGAATATGGGTGCATCCACTGTGAATGGATGTGATGAAAGAGGTGGTGCATATGGGTGTCCCACAGGTGCATCCATTGAGGATGCATGGAATAAGAAAGATAGTGTGGGTGGGTGACGATGAACCCCCACGGGATGTACAAGTGATGGAATAATGATTGTCCTGGAAACATGTAATCCAAAATCCGGCAATTGTCTAGTGATTCGGTTTAATACTAATAATTTAATATTTTAATAAACAATAATTATTATAATTTTCCTTTTATTATTATAATTTTTGTTGATATAATCTTAATATTAGAGAAACTTTTGGATCAAAACTTTGTGTGGAGTTTTAGAATGTCTAACCTTTCCAGTGGACACTCCATCCATCATCAACTTTTCATGTCTTTGATGATGGATGGAGTGTCCACTTGAAAGGTTGGACATTTAAAATCTCAACACCCAATTTTGATTCAGAAGTTTCTCTAGCATTATGACTAATTGTAAAAACCAACATATTGAGATAATCTTAAGATTTTAATATGAAATGACATCATTCAATCATTTTTACTAGTGTCAAATATTTTGGCTAGTTAACATGTTTCCTTATATATAAGGAAGATTCAAGTTAATTAAATTTATTTTTAGATCATATTAAAAAATCAAATCAAACTCAATTTTAAATCATATTTTAAAATCTAAAAAAAAATTCAGCCAAAATTACACTCAAGTCAATATTAAATAAAAACCATAATTAAAACTACCTTTAATAAAATCGTATACTTACTTAACACTTCCTTAAAGCAGGTACAAATTCTATGTAACAATTTAAATTAATACCAAGAATCCAATTACTACTTATCTTTTTAAAAAACATTTAATTTGGCTATTACAACTTATCTATTTAAGAAAAACACACAAATAAGTGTTTACACCTCTTTGAAAAAAAATAAAAGTTGAGTACTTACTGTTCGGTCGTTGACTTTCTCAGTATTCCATATTTTAACTCTGCAAAATAAATTCAATGCTCTCTCACGCTCTTCGATCATCAGCATTCTTGAAGAATACAGTTTTTCATGACGCGCTCCGATAATTGCATTAGCAATGAGTCTAACCCGGATCTAGGTCTATAGAGTGTCACGGCATTGTCTAAACGTTTTATGCTTTAGAATTTTTCCATGATGATATAAATTTATGTTAAATTACAATTTTATGTTTTAGTATTTTTCTTTGAATTTGGTGATATAAATTTATGTTAAATCATGTTATTTAAATTAAATTTTTAAATTCATAATTGGTTTAAAAACTTTCAACATATAATTTTTTTTTAAATTTATCAAATAAAATAAAATAATAATTATTAATATAAATTATTACTAATTTTGTTTGAAATATTTTTTATTATAAATTTTGTCATTTTGATATTTTTAATTTATATTTCTGTTAAACCTGTAAATTAAAAAAAAAAAAATTAATAAACCTAATATATAATCACCAAAGTAATTGAATGTTATAATCTAAATATACAGTTGAATTTAGTGTTTTCATAGTGTTCGTTTCAACTTACCAAATTTGAATCTATGCTCGAGTCCATCCAAAACCAGAGAGGATCTCTTTTATTTTGTACAAGGAAATTAAAAAGAAATCAACAAATAACAAAAATATATTAAAATAATCATCATTCATTTTCATTTTCAATTTAGGATCCAAATTAAAAAGCAACCTTTATTTTTGTTTTTACATGGAATTAAAAAGAATTCAACAAATATAGAAAAATATAAAAAATGATATTAAAATAATCATCATTTCTTTCTATATAAAAAATGATATTAAAATAGTCAGCATTCATATACAATTTAGTCTCCAAATTAAACATCACTTTATTGACATTTGGGTACAATTTAGTCTCCAAAGTAAACATCAACTTTATTGACATTTGGGCTTGTTAATATTTAAAATATTGAATGCTTGGAAGAAATTTCAAACATTAATATTTGAAATATTTTAAAGAAATTTCAAAGATAAAAAGGAAATTATTAAAAAATAAATAAGTTGGAAAAGTTATCCATCTATACAATAAGAAAGATTACAAAATATTGTATATTTCCCCCAAAAAATTAATGTATATCTTATTAAGGAAAAAAGTATCAAATTTATAAATTGCGTCATGTTTTGAACACTATAAGCGTTTGCTTTGTCGCCTTGCTTCTCATTCCTCAGCCTTCACTGCAGATGCTACTGGTGATGCTTCCAAAATTGTTGGTTCAGGATCAACCTCCTTTGTTGATGATGTTGCATTTGCTACTGTGTGACAACAGAACCCCTGAAGTCGAGGAGTAATCATCTACATCAACTCCTCTTATTAAGGATTCGGTTAATAAGTTGTTTGAATTGAGACTGTAAACCTAGGCGGATTTGTATTCCATGTATGTGGGAAGAGAGGTGGGTGAGTAAAAAAACTGTAAAACCTCCATTAATGAGCATAAAGAAGAATCGATACCTTCCTGGGTGGAAGTAGCGCAAATTTGGGTGAACCACGTAAAAAAAATGTGTTTCTTTTATCATTCTGCCATATGATATTCTGTGTTTTTATAATTTTGTTGCGTATTAGTTAAGTTTGTGGCTGACAGGGACAACAAGTGGTATCAGAGCCATTCGAAGGCCGCTGAAAACGAAGGTGCAGTGCCATCTGTGACGCGGCATCAATTTTTTCGAAGTAGCAGTGCAGTGCCATCTGTGTCGTGGGCGCGAATTTCTCCGGAGGAGCAGCATCAATACCATTTGCCCGTGGTTTCTTGTGCATGAGGTGTGTCGATCTCTAATCGTCGCAGGTCTCTTCTCTAGAGATTTTGAAATCGTTGCGGTCCACTACTATTGAGAGGTGCGACGACAGTCTGGTGGGCTCCGCGCATATGTCTGGTGGGTTTTTCGCTTGAGAACCTGGTGGGCTCCGCGCATGTGACTTTGCATGAGTTTTTCCCTTGAGAGGTTAATCTTGGAATCTAGTTTTTTGTTCAACATTATGGAGAGTCCATTCAAAGTTCAGCATGGAATTTAGTTTTTTTATATAAGTGAAGCGAATGGAATATATTCAAGTTCATAATATGTTCTGAGTTATCTTTGTATAAATCACTCAAAGTTGAGGTGCAAGGAGAGACGTACTTTCTTGCCCATCTGATAAAGAAGTGGACGTGTCTCATCCCTCCCGCACTAAGCATTGGATACTCGCTGAGGATGTGAAGGGGCGTATCAAGAGGTCGTGCAGATCAACAAGAGTGGAGGCGATACTTGAAGCGACGAAGGCCAATAAGAATGATAATGACTAAAATGGAAAAAATGCAAAATTTGAAATCGAGAAGTTCAATGGCAAAAAGAGTTTTGAGATCTGGAAGGTCAAGATGCCCAATCTACTCGTGCAACAAGGCGTGGTGAAGGTGCTTGTGGGGAAATCGAAGAAACCCGCATCCATCACAAATGAAGAGTGGGAGGAGATCGATGTGAGAGAACTGAGTGCCATACATTTGGGTCGATGATGTTCTGTTTAATATTTTTATGGAGAAGACAACAACTGGTTTATGGACGAAGATGGAAAGTTGGTATATGACGAAATCCTTGACGAACAAGATCTTCTTGAAAATACAATTGTACAGTTTGCGCATGAAGGAAGGTATGAAAATAGATGATCATTTAAATAATTTTAATACTCTTTTAGTCCAGTTGATTAGCATGGGAGTGGAATTCGAATCTGAATACAAGACAATTAGATTATTGTGTTCTTTTCCCAAGTCATAGAATCACTTTGTTACCTCTATTAGTTTCATTTCAACATAAAGTATTGAGTTTGATGTTATTATTGGAGCACTATTGTCTGAGGATACAAGGAAGAAATCCAATTTAGAAACCTCTACATCTGAGGCGATGGTGGTCAAAGGAAGACCTAAAGAAAGAGGATAGATTAAAAGGGATTTCTCTCGGTCAAACTTGAAGGGAAAGAAGAGAAAGCTTAAGTGCTGGTATTGTGGAAAATATAGACATCTAAAGAAAGACTGTTTGAAGCGGAAACAAGCCTCCAAAGAAGACTCTCCAAAAGAGACGAAGGAAGCAAACACAATTGAAACAGGTTCAACATCAGATTTAGGTATGGTTGATGAAGTTTTAACAATTAGTATTGTTTCACGTCATGATCAACAATGGTTATTAGATTTCAGTGCTTCAAATCACTTGTGTTTTCATAGACACTAGTTTATTACTTACCAATCTATAGATGATGGAATTGTTTACATGGGAAATGATATCTTATGTAAAGTAGTAGAAATCGGTAGCATTTGAATTAAGATGTTTGATGGATCTGTTAAGATACTAACTGATGTGAGACATGTAGCTGAGCTTAGGAAGAACCTAATATCTTTGGTCTTGGATACTGAAGGATATAAGAGTATTGTTCAAGGTGGAGTTACGAAGGTCTACAAAGGAATCCTACTGGTCATGAAAGCAAAAAAGGTTGGAAACCAGTTTTTGTTAGAAGGAATAACTAAGTCAGATCATGCGACAACTGTATCTGAGAATGACAGTGATTCTGTTCAACTATGGCATCAAAGGTTGGGCCATATGAGCGAAAAAAGGAGTAAAGGTATTAAGTGATCGTAAGTTACTTTATAATCTAAAGTCTTTAAAGTTATATTTCTACAAACACTGCATTTATGGAAAACAGAATAGGAAAAAATTTAAACAGAAAGACACACGAGTGAAGGAATCCTTGACTATATCCATTATGATGTTTGGGGACCATCCCCTACTATTTCGTATGGAGTATCATCATATTTTTTTACTTTTATAGATGATTTATCTAGGAAGATTTGGATATATATGTTGAAAACAAAGGCTGATGTATTTACTGTTTTTGATCTATTTAGAGATTTAGTGGAAAAGAGCACTGGTAGGTCCATTAAATTCTTAAGAACTGATAGTGGTGGTGAATTTATGTCAATGGAATTTGATAACTATTGCAAGGAGTTTGGGATTGATAGGCATAAAACCACTGCCTATACTCCTCAGTAAAATGGAGTTGTTGAACGCATGAACATGGTCACTCTTCTAGAGAGAGCAAGGAGTATGCTGAGTAACGCCAACTTGCAGTAGGAACTATGGGCAGAAGCAATATCTACAGCTTGTTATTTGGTGAATCGATCACCATCAACAACAATAGAGTGCAAGATTCCAAAAGAGGTATGGACAAGTCACCCTTGTAATTATTTTAATATTGAAGTTTTTGGTAGTGAAGCCTATTCTCTAATTCTGAAACATTAGCGTTCTAAATTAGATCCAAAATAAAAAAGGCTTATCTTTGTTGGATATGGTGACGGTATCAAGGGGTACAGGTTGTGGGATCCTACTACCCACAATATCACCATTAACAGAGATGTAATATTTGATGAATTGTAATGAACACCATCGTTACGACAAGCGTCACATAACTGGCAATTTTTTTTTCTTTTTGCGTTAAACACATCACACGTGTGTGGAAACAACATCAACACAACACTCACAAGTATAAACCCAACAATAATAATGCATAAATAATTATATGTCAGCAAAATTCCATGAACCATGGAATCTAACCATTAGCCAACTGTAAAACTGATCATCTGTCACATTAATTTCGTTGCGCAAGAAGAAAAATCACTACACAATCATTTATTACAACAAATTCTCCTTGCACGCAAGAAGAATAACCATTTATTAATCACAAATCAAAGTTAAACATGCAATGCTAGTAAGCTAAACTTATTCATTCATCAACATCAATATTTATTGGCGTAAAAGGACTAATAAAAAACAATCATTCTATTCTACAAGACGCAAGCAAACTAGTGACACAACCAATCACCATCGCACTAAACTCATGGCGCGCGAGAAATAACATGCCCACGATCATGTAACACAATACATTTATCATGACTCGACAGTAATATAAATGACTAAGAATAATACCGTAGGGACCCAACTAAACACCTAAAACCCCTCTATCCAATCTGCTAAACACTCAGCAAGGAAACCACATCCCAATTTTAATTACGCGAAGGACCTAACCCTCAACCTATCAGATCATGAAGGCAACTCAATCAACGAGTAAAAATGTATAGTGGGTTCGCATAAGGAACAAACTCAACACAGTTTAGCTGCAAATTAAAAGTAAGAAAAAGAGATCCCTTCACATCATATCCAAGGGTTAATTAAAACTAATCAATACCATAAATCCAATTTACAATTTACCAGAACGAAAAATAACTGAAGGTGATTTGAAATGATATTTTCCACAGTATTTAATAAATCCAAATTACAGTTCACAAGATCAATCCAATAAAATAAACCGAAGGTTTCTATAGCATTTAACAATTCGATCTACGATTCACTTAGAAGGAAGTGTTCGAACATAATAAACACTGCCAAAGTATTACAAAAATTCGATCGATAATTCATTAAACAAATTCTAGAACAATTAAGGATAGCCACATCATGTAATAAATTATACTACAAAGTACTAAAACCATTTGTTGGACAACTTAACCAAGTCTAAATTTAACCTGGTGTTATTTGTAACTAAACAAAGGGTAACATCATGATGAAATTGGATATCACTGTAATTGGGAGCAAAAATTCTATCTGGATTAATTTTTTTTGGAAATTAAACAAAATTAAAATGGCAGTAATCGAACAGTGCGAATTCCATTTTAAAATTTTTACTGGAAATGATAAGGGACATTTACACAAAATCTATCGTTGCCTCCGAAACCACCCATCGCTGAGAGGATCTGACAGGCCCAGAGGGGCAGGCGATCGAGCGCGGTGAAGGATTATCATGCGGTACTTGTGGCTGAGGTTGAGGACGCTAGATTCCCGGGGTAGAGGATCACGGATCTGCTTACAACAAGCCAAACTTAATTCAAGGCGGGAGAAACAATAACCTGACTAAAGCAAATGTTCACTGTTTAAAAAGGATTTCACAGCTAGTCATTGTCACCAAAGAGAATTTTTTTGGGAAGGCAGATTGTGCAGTTATGGAACGTTAGAACCATGGATGATCACCTACCAATCAGGGTTCAAAATTGAGCACGTCACAACACATCAGGAGCCTTCCACCACGTCCCAGAAGTATGATGAAATATTTGCCCGTCAAAAAAATTATAAATTTTGTTTTTGCTAATTTATTGGGAAATGTAAATCGAAATTTAAAATTTTCTATGAAGTGTAAAATTTTAAAATCCCCGCCATCATAATTTTTAATTCGTGTGAATCATGGTCTGTCATTGATAATCAGTTTTAAATATTTAATACCTAGTGGGTTGGTCATCAATGTTAAGAAGAAATTGTTAGATATTTAATTTACATTTATATGATTGGTGTTACGTCCACATCAATATTAATTTTTGTTACAGACCACATAAGTTTTCATTTCCCTTTCAGTCTCGTCTCTTTGAAGAGGCATAAAAAGGTATATTTCCTTCGCATTCCCAGTCCAAGATATGTCCATTATTTATCTGTGAGTTATTTTTCAATCAGGTTTGCAGTAGTGGAAATGGATAAATAAGAATTAAAATTTTGAATTGGAAGCCAAGAATTCATCGTCTGAGGGGCTAGCTAGATGGAAGAAACTGTGCTCCATATTCCATAACCCAAAGAGGCGGTTCCGCTACATGGCAAATTTCGACAAGAGATCGAAAATTGAGAAAATTCCAACAAAAAATAAGGTGCCTAAACTTGTCTTCATTCCTCTACTGCTTCTTTAATTTCTTTAAAGCGGTAATTTCAGTTTTTTGGGGGGCTTGAGGTTGCTTTGTTTTGTAATAAGCTGGCTCGACTTGGAATATTTAAGAAAAAACTTATGCTTCTTGAGAGCTCGATCGACTCTACCAGATTTGAAACCCAGATGTATTTGCTCGTTGTGTGATTTTGGGCACCTAGACTTTTCAAGGTCGGAGAGAGTGGGATGGATTTGAACTTGCACCCTGTGTTATCCAATTGACCGAACTGAAAACGATGGGCTTACAGGTCATCAAACGTGGAGAGAGTGGAATGGATTTGAACTTGCGCCCTGTGTTATCCAACTGACCGAACTAAAAACGATGGGCATACAGGTCATCAAACCCAGAAACTATCCACCTCTTCTCCATAATCTTTATAATTGTTTGAAAATGATGTTTCTCCCATGACATTTTACCCTCAATGCTTATTAATAGTGGAAATTTAAGACGATGCTTTGAGCTACTTTTCTGATAAACGTATCTATCAAATTTCTCATCTCATAGTTGCAACTTGCATCTTTTGGCCCAAACGACGGAAAGTGAGAAAAAATAGATCAAACAATCTGGTAGATATACAATTGTGAACTGAACCAGGATCGACAATCGACCCTGCTCATATCCTTTTTGTCTCAATGATCTAAGGTGAATAGAACCACACCCAGTCACCACTTGAATGGAAAAAGGCGATTTAGTGGCATCTAGGTATATAAACTAAACGTGAAATAGGCCAATATCAACTATGTTATGACAATTTAAAGGCATTTGGTAGGTTGTATAACAACTATAAAGAATGAATGAGAGGTCCCTAACTTGCAGCTTGCCTAAATATGAGTTTCTTCACAACTGTTAAGTACTAATGGTTGTCAAATCAAGTTGCGTTCGATCTGTTCTATTGCGATTTTCTCTAGAAATTATTGTGGAAACCAGGTGAACAAGAACCAAAAGATAAATGAATAATAAAATTTGGCTAGATAAATGAATAATAATGGTTGGCTACTTGAGGATGCATTCACCTCGAGAGTCCATTTGCCTAGCCTTAGCCAAATTTTAGTGAGGAGAAATCCTAATTTTGCTAGTGATTTAGCCTATGGAAGAAATCTTAATCTTGCCTTGCCCCTGTGATTTGGGACCTATTTGTTTATTTTGGTTTGCCATACATCAGGCTATGTAATTCTAGTGAAGCCAATGGCCTGTGAAAGTATTTCTACTGGATGTGTAGCCAATTCCTTGAACAATGTTTCGAGCTACCTCTAGAGCAAAGTTCTTGAAAAGGTGTAAAAAATCATTTTTTTTCCTTAGGCTAATCCAATGGCATGTGAAAGTATTTCTACTGGATGTGCATCCAATTCCTTGAGCAATGTCTCGAGCTTCCTTTAGAACAAAGTTCTTGAAAAGATGTAAACAATCATTTTTTTTTCCATAGTTTGTCACCCACATGAAAAAAGAAGTTGAAAATATGGAAAATAAAATACAGGAATCCCTAAGTGAGGTGGTATAACTTCTACCATTGCATATAAATAAATAAGCCAGACCAACGAACCAAATAGAGAAAAAACTATAGATATTGGTGCAACCCCAACGCACGCTTGGTAAGTGCTTATGTATATATTCCTCATGAGGGTCTATTTATTTCAATGATTTCCAAGTGCCCCTGTATATATTCCTCATAAGGGTCTATGTGTTTCAATGATTAAGCACCTATTTTATGTATTTTGTGTTCACGTCCATGTGTTTCAATGATTGGTAAGGACCCATTTATGTATTTGTCATCTCTGTTTTGTTATGTAGGTTGGTGTGTTTCAATGTTTTTTTTAGTTTGAAATGAATGATTGACTCCATGCCCTCAATGAGTTTATATTCAATAATTTGTGTTTTACATCTCTTATATATATATATATATATGTGTGTGTGTGTGTGTGTGTGTTAGAGAGAGAGAGAGAGAGAGAGAGAGAGAGAGAGAGAGAGATTATATTCAATAATTTGTGCTTTACATCATTCATATTTTTATTTTTTTTCACGGAATTGTTTCCCAAGGGAATGAGGAGACCAATTGAAGGGCCATCAAATTGATTTATAGAGGCTCCTTGTAAAGTTATTAAATGGATTTTGACATCCTAACAAAACAAAATAAAATAAAGTAGAAAAGTAGAGTTCTTCTTAAGGGTCTTTTACAAAGTGACCATACATCCTTAAAAAAAAACTTTTGTGAGTAAGTATTTTCAGCAAAAAAAACCATCTTGCTTAGAAAGAAAAAAAAATCCATTGCTATGCTTCTATACACATATCTTCTATGCTCTATATAGAGTAAACAAAAAAAAGATACACCTAAACTTATGATGTGTGATCTTAATTTCAATTTGTCAATTGAAATGTAATGTTTTTTTTGAAACATTTCATTATGGAAGGGTTGCATGAGTATATACCCTTCCCACTTAAATTAGGACCTACCCTTCAAATTTGATCACTGCTACCAATGAGGAAAAGGATATAAATGGATGGATTTTTCCCATTAATATGCCCACACTCCCATACGCAATATTTTGCCCACAAATCGTGTAGTAATTGTTTTATAAATTTTCTTGTTTTTTTTTCTAGAAACACTTTAAGAGAGACACAAATTCAGTTTAGAAGGGAAATACAGTTAAGGGAAAGGGTTTTCGGTAGGATGGATTGTGAAGGATCCCAACTTGTTATCCCTTCCATCCCTTGAGTCGACACTATGAGTCCAGTAAACACCAGAATGAAATAGTGAACGTCCCTCCTCTGGGATGTCTACCTGCCATAAAACAACGCTTAAATTTCTCAGACTTCGGGAGAAGGGTGAATGAAGTCAACTAGGCAATCGCTAGAATCGCCGCAGGGCTGAAAGCAACACTAGATAATTAAAGTCTGTGCATCTCGGGCTCAAGAATGCAACTCTATAATTTTTAGGGTCTCTCAAGGTCTTAAGTAATGGTACCAAAGATCAACCTCACTAATGTTGGTAAGCACGATAGGTATTGAAGTCGTAGATAAGGCTTGCTATGTGATTGGTGAAATTTTTATTTAAAAAGACTGATTCAACCGAAAATTTAATGGACCTTACAAATTCTATGCATATGTAACAACGATCCCGAAAACAAGGTGTAAGAAATGGCTAATGCATTTAAGCTCGTAAAAATCAATAGACAAAACAAGACAGTCAACTTCTTCGAAAGTAGAGTGTTTGAGGGGTCTCTTGGCAACCAGAGTGGTCATCTCTAAGCTAGTCATTATATTTTTCATTTTTTTTATTTTTGGGGAGGTGTGAGTCTGACTAAAATCATGAGTGTTTTGTTGTGGTAAATACCAGAAGGAAAGTACAGTTGATACAAAAACCAAAAACACTACAATGATAGGAAACAACAACACAATACAATAACTGGAAATCCAAAAAGGGGAAGCAACAATCTCTAGTTGGGAATTTTTTTGGATTTCAATTTTAATAGGGTATAATCCAGGTTTTAAGTGTTCCTTCTAGGAGGTAACCGATCAACTAGAGGGGGGGTAGAGTATGTAAATATCAGTACATAACTAAATCCAAGCTGGAAGGAATTTCATTGAGTTACAACTTACCAAATACTATTCCCAAATTCATTACAAGATTTATCAATATCGATTATTCATATGCATAAAATTTTCAGTAAACTACTCATGAAAAATTACACCTGCGTACCATATCCGAAGCCGAAGAATCCCAAGTCATTGTCCCATGCTCACGCTCCTTCTTGTCAACCACTGATACCTCACAGATACCTCATCGTACACATGTTACCCGATCCCTGAGTTCACTAGAAAATCAATTTATTAATTAATTAAATTTGCCTATTTTCCTCACCCAACTAAAAGCATTCCTAAAAATGCTCCTCGGGGTCCTTTTATTCCCTTACATTTCTTAAATGACTAATGCCTTTCTTAAAACCTAGTTGAGTTCACAATTATTAGGTTCCAAATACTAGATTCCCTACTATGTTACACATTCCCCTTTTCCTTAAGTTCCCCTTTTCTTCTAAGTTCAGATTTAGCAAGTTTTGATATGAACAACAATTTAGCCTTTTAATAATTTAATCCTTCATTAAAATTTTACTTTAATTATTAATGTTTGAATTTTCTTTACCCCCTTCTTGTTATGCGTCCAATTAGTTTTTTTTTGTTCACATATTCTACTTAGACCTAGGTTTTAAGTTCACTAGGCTAGCGACAGTTTTTAAGGGAAAAATTAGTTATTAAACTTTACTCATACCATCATTCATTTTAAGCCCGACGAAGTCCTAAGGAGGCATAGTTTTTTAGGTACTAGGTTTATTAACTTACCAGAGTTAAGATCATGACGTTCCCTTCAAGACGCACTATGTGCTCCAAGGTTGCAACTCACTTGCATTCTTGTTTTATTTGTGCGACGTGCCCTTTAAGACACACTACATGCTCCAAGGGTGACACTTGCCTTTTGACTAATTTTGGTAGACGTCAAACCCCTGGAGTCAATAGTCTATCAGGTGACCTTTTGGGAGACTAAGGGCCTCTAAGGAATAAGGACCCTTCCTTATTGCGCACCCCTTAGAATCATCGTGAGCGACTGTTATAGTCTTCCCTCATGACATCGTGGATCTTTCAAACTAGGTAATCGTTCACCTACAGTTCAAGCCTCGACGAGAGTGCTAGTAGGTTGTGGTAGGGCTTCTACCAGAACTCTCCCTCAATGTATTTGGTTGTCGTGCATGACCCCTTTACTCCAATAGTGATTCTGGTTGTCAAGCTCTTGTCATCCTGCATCCATCAACTAAACGTGTCAGCGATAACAATCAACATCATAATATCTAGTCATACGTCACATATGTAATATCAAAAAATTCAAACCATAACCGTTCTCTCCCTGACTCGATCTGGAGTCCATGTAGATCCATCGATTCCATCGACATCCTCACATGTACAGAGTCCTGCACACTCAGGAAAAATAATCAATAGCACCTGTCAATATAATATCATAAAATAACATATCATCCAATAAAAAAACATCATCATGCTCCATAATCAAATTAATCAATCATATAGTGAACTGGATCACTTGTACGCAAGTGTCCTCAAAGAATAAGTCCAATAAGTTATGCACAAGAGAAGGATGCTACATACACCCTTTCTTGTTTTAAAATTCATCCCAAAGTTTCACAATATATAAGTGATGAAATAAAATATGTCACAATATTTGTATGTCTAGCTATCAAACAATAATGGAGACTGTTGATGCATTTCATATGCGTCCTCCTAGGTCACCGAGTGCGGACTATAGTTTTTCGACTGGACATTGACCTAATCTACTGTTCAACATCGTAGATGTTGAATGCGGTCCAAAATGTGGATTGGCTCCACCATGAGCACACCCTTGTTCGATACCTGCAAGGAACTCAAGTGAGTTACATGTGTAGGATCACTAACATAATGTCTCAAAATAGATATGTGAAAAACATCGTGCATACGCCTCAAAGAATCAGGCAAGGATAGTCGATAAGAAATGGGCCCCTTCCTTTCCACAACCTCGAAAGGTCCCACAAACCTAGGAGATATTTTAGCTTCCTTCCAAACTTGATTGAACTCTTGTGCAGTTTCACCTGCAATAAGACTCGATAACCAACTTCATAACTACAGTCGACATGATGCGCATCGACGTGACTCTTCTACCAATCATGTGATTCTTTGATCCTTTGCCTTATGATTTCATTTGATCTTCCATTTATTGGATCGCTTCTGGCCCCACCAGGACCCTATCCTCAAGCTGATCCCAACTCAAAGGCATCTGACATGGTCGCCTGTAAATAAATTCGAATGGCACCATCTTAATGGTGCCTTGATAACTATTGTTATATGCAAATTCTACCAGTGGCAAGAATTATTCCCAATGCTTCTGTTGGTCCATCATGTACATACACAACATATCCTCCAAGATTTGGTTTGTTTGTTCGGTCTTCTCGTCTGTCTCCGGGTGATACACAGTACTAAAGTTAAGTTGGGTTCCCAAGGCCTCTTGAAAACGCATCCAAAATCATCCTGTAAATATCGATCCTTGATCGAATATACTCCTCTTAGGCACACCATGCAGCCTCACAATATCACTGATGAAAACTATAGCTATGTCAGGTTCTTGATACATCGTATGCACAGGAATAAAATGAGCACTCTTCGTTAAAGTGTCGACTACTACAAAAATTGAGTCGTGTCTTCTTGCCATTAGTGGTAATCCAACAATGAAATCCATCGAAATGACCTCCCATTTCGATTCTAGAATAGTGTGTGGCTGTAGTAATCCTGTCGGATGTCTATGTTAAGCCTTCACTTGTTTACATTCCAGACATCTTTCCACATAGTTGAATATGTCTTCCTTCATTCCTTTCCAATAGAATAAGGGTTTAAGGTTAGCCCTCATCTTTGTAACTCCTAGATGATCCATGTACACTGCTCTATGAGCCTTGTTTAGAATCAAACTCCTCAACTCATCGTTGGGTGGTACGTAAATCCGATTGTTAAATCTCAATAATCTGTCGTTGTCCACCATAAATCCCTCAAATTTTTGTGCCATCATTGTGTTTTGTGTGATAAACTCCTTGACCTCGTTGTATCATTCATCGTCACACTGTAAAGTTAGAATCTTTTCACGTAGATTCGTCTGAAGAGGCATCACTGAGAAAATGCATGGTGTCTGACTCAATGCATTGGCCACTCTGTTCATTGTTCCCTTTATGTAGGTCATCTCAAAATTGTACTCGCTAAGCAATTCCGACCAACGCCTTTGTCACGCATTCAAGTCTCTTTGTGTAAATATATGTTGTAAACCACAATGGTCCATTTTTATTTTGAATTTTCATCCAATAGGGTAGTGTCTCCATTCTCAAGGAATACATAATGGCTAACAGTTCCAAATCATGCGTCACATAGTTCTCCTCATGCCTTCTTAACTTTCTCTATATGTAAGTGATCACTCAACCGTCTTGCATCAAGACTCTGCCTAATCCTTCCTTGGATGCATTAGTGCATACCAAGAATTCCTCGTCCATGTCAAGGACCTTTTGTATCGGCATTGTCGTCAACAGCTCCTTGAGCCTTCAAAATTATTCCATGCATTTCTTGGTCCAAACAAACTTCTTGTTCTCCTTCTGCAATTCATTAATAATATTTTCTATCTTCGAAAAGTCCTCGACGAACCTTTGATGGTGTCCCGCTAAAACCATGAAGCTACACACTTATGGGACATTCGTCATCATAGGCCATTCCATAATAGCCTTGATATTTGCTGGATACACAACGATACCTTCGCTGGAGATGACATGCCGTAAGTAATGAATCTTTGATTGATAAAACGAGAATTTCGACAAATTCCCAAACAATTTGTTCTCTCATAGAAACTGTAGTACCAAGCACAAGTTTTCGTCATGCTCCTCCATCGTCTGACAATATATCAAAATATCATCAATGAATACTTGGACCAACTTGTCCAAGTATTTGCGGAACAACCCGTTCATCAAACTCATAAATACCCCCGGGGTGTTTGTTAATCCAAACGGTAAAACAATAAACTCGAAATGTCCAAACATCGTATTAAAGGCGGTCTTAGGGATGTCATCCTCCTTGATCCGTAACTGGTGATACCCTGATGTCAAGTTTATCTTTGAAAACACCATCACACCTTTCATATGATCCAACATATCGTCAATCCTTGGAAATGGACATTGATTCTTGATCATTAACTTGTTCAATTGATGGTAATCAATGCAGAGTCTCCATGAACCATCCTTACTCCATATGAAAATAACAGGCGCACCCCATGGTGACACACTTGGACGTATAATTCCTAGGTCCAACAATTCCTTCAGTTTCATTTTCATCTCCTGTAACTTTGGGGTCGACATCCGATAGGAGTTCTTGCTATTGGTTAGGCTCCAAGTTTTAGGTCGATGGTAAATTCCAATTCCCTCTCTGACGACAACTGTGGTAACTCCTCTAGAAAGACATCCACAAACGCTCTCACTACCGAAAGGTTTTCTAGGCCTTCCACTGCCATGCCCTTTTCGTTTAACACAAGGATCGTATATATCTCGCATCCCTTTCGCATGCTCTTCTGTATCTATAGGGAAGAGATGAACCTTAGGGAGACTCCCTGGTTCAACCTACAATCACGTGTCTTTGTCCCTCGTCATTGACCAAGATCAATCGTTTCGTCTTACATTTGAGTATCACCTCATGCGATTCCAACTAGTCCATACCGATCACGACGTCATAAGACCCTAAGATTGTGATGTACAGGTTGGCCCTTATGACAAACTCTCCTAGGTTAAGGTTACAAACTGTAAGCTTTCCTTCAACCTTCTGTTTGGCTCTCGAAACCATTTCTACAAAGCTAAACTCATCCTGTTCGACTTCCTTTAACTTAATTATTTTTAGTTCTACACCATAAATAAAACTCTTTGTAGCACTTGGATCTATCAAAATACTAAGGGTCTGGTCAGTGACGGTACGTGACGTCTCAAGCACAGTTGATTGGTTCTCTACCTAGCAACTATTCACCACTGCATGAATCCGATGGTATTTTCCCAAGTCTCCCATGGTAGTGAGTTTGACTGCTCCAGATTCTCTGGCCCTCTCAACTGGGCAGCCACATTGGTAATGTGGCTCTCCACATGTCCAAAACCCTGTCTTTGGTCCAGTACTCTTGGTACCTGAAGTAAAAGCTAACGACCCACTGGCTTGGAACCCTGTTATGTTTTGATGAACATGCCTAAACTATTGCTGATGCGGTTGACGCTGATGTTGGTGTTGTGGTTCTCTATAATGAGTCTGTTGCTGAGGTGATGGTCACTAAGGTGTAGTGAAGGTGGATCCTCTCGGAGTGCCTCTATACCTTGGTTCATGCCTAACTACTATCTGATGTTGTTGTGCACTAGATGTTTTTGTTCCTCTCGATCTTGCTGGAGTCCTACTCTAACCCCTGCTGATGAGATCCTCCTTTGCTATGAGGGCCTTCTGGACAACATCATGCAAGGTTTGAGGCATCAGAATCCTCAATTTTAGAAGCTCCATAAAAAAGGCTTCGTACTCAAGCACCATACGACCACCCTGTTGCAAGGTGTTCAACTCGTCGATATGACGCTCAATGAATTCCTCAGATAGACACCTTTCTCAGAACCGTTCCTCGAATAGTTCCCATGACACGTCTTCGACGACCATGTTAAATTACGAAAGGAGCGTCTTCCACCACAGAAGATAGCTCCCCTTGATCTGAAAGACCGTCATAGTCGTGATGTGAAAACCACATCACCATATTATACAACCATGCCTCGACGGCTGCACCGTCTGGGGCACCAAAGAACTTGGGAAATTTGACCTTCTCGAGTTCACGGTGAATGCTACCAATATTAGTTGGGGTGCGTGGTGGACCCTCAGGAGGTGTCGATGCCTTGTCCGCATCTCTATCCAAATGCTTGATCAGTGCCTCGAAAATCCTCTGAAAGGACCTCATCATCCCAACCACATTACCCACAACTATTTGTTCATTCCTGACAAGATGTTCGTCTCCATGGGGGTTAGACCCCTTGGGTGTGGATGCTACTGGGGGTGTCGCGCCTCCTCCCCCACCACCCCATCGCCTGCCTTTGCGGCATCCTCTAACCATGATTATCTTCACAAATACAAATCAATTTTAATTAGCGACATTTATAATCAAGTATCTAATCAATGGAAGCCGTCACATAACCGACATTTTTTTTTCTTTTTGCGTTAAACACATCACACATGTGTGGAAACAACATCAACACATCACTCACAAGTATAAACCCAACAATAATAATTCATAAATAATTATATGTCAATATAAGTCCATGAACCATAGAATCAAACCATTAGCCAAGTGTAAAAGTGATCATCCTTCACATTAATTTCGTTGCGCAAGAAGACAAATCACTGCACAATCATTTATTACAACAAATTCTCCTTGCGTGCAAGACGACTAACCATTTATTAATCATAAATCAAAGTTAAATGTGCGACGCTAGTAAGATAAACTTATTCATTCATCAACATCAATATTTATTGGCGCAAAAGGACAGATAAACAACAATCATTCTATTCTACAAGGCACAATAAAACTAATGACACAACCAGTCACCATCGCACTAAACCCATGGTGAGCGATAAATAGCATGCCTCGATCATGTAACACAATACATTTATCCTGACTCGACAGTAATAACAATGACTAAGCATAATACCGTAGGGACCCAACTAAACACCTAGAACCCCTCTATCCAATCTGCTAAACACCCAGTAAGGCAACCACATCCCAATTTTAATTGCACGAAGGACCTAACCCTCAACTTATCAGATCATGAAGCAAACTCACTCAACGAGTAAAAATGTATAGTGGGTTCGCACAAGGGATGAACTCAACACAATTTAGCTGCAAATTAAAAGTAAGTAAAAGAGATCCCTTAACATCATATCCAAGGGTTAATTAAAACTAATCAATACCATAAATCCAATTTACAATTTACCAGAACGAAAACAAGTGAAGGTGATCCGAAATGAGATTTTCCACAACATTTAATAAAGTCAAATTACAGTTCACAAGATCAATCCAATAAAATAAACAGTAGGTTTCTACAACATTTAACAATTCAATCTATGATTCACTTAAAAGGAAGTGCTTGGATAGAATAAATATTGTCACATTATTGCAAAAATTAGATCGAGAATTCATTAAACAAATGCTAGAACAATTAAGGATAGCCACATAATTTAATAAATTCTACTACAAAGCACTAAAACCATTTGTTGGACAATTTAACTGAGTCTAAATTTAACTTGGTTTTATTCGTAACTAAATGAAGGGTAACATCATGATAAACTTGGATATCACTGTAACTGGGAACATAAATTCTATCTGGATTAAAACGTTTTGGAAATTAAACAAAATTAAAATGGACAGTAATCCAACAACAAGAATTTCGTTTTAAATATTTTACTGGAAGTGATAAGGGACATTTATAGAGAATCTATTGTTGCCTCTGGATTGGATTTAGAGAGACGCTTCTGCTGTAATAAACAAGAATCCAGGAATCTGATGATTTGCTCAACTACCCATCGTTGAGAGAATCTGACATGCCCAGAGGGGCAGGCGATCGAGCACAGTGAAGGATTAACATGCAATACCTGTGGCTGAGGTTGAGGACGTTGGATGCCTGGGGTAGAGGATCAAAAATTTACTTCCAGCAAGCTAAACTTAATTCAAGGTGGGGGAAACAATAACCTGACTAAAACAAGTGTTCACTGTTTACCAAGGATTTCACTACTAGTCATTGTCACCATAGATCAAATTTTTGGGAAGGCACGTCGTGCAGTTATGGAACGTTAGAATCGTGGATGATCACCTACCAACAAGGACAAAGATATAAATGACGAGATTTTTCCCATTAATACGCCCACGCTCCCATATGAAAGATTGCGCCCGCAAATCATGCAGTAAGTGTTTTATAATTTTTTTTGTTTTATTTTTTTAGAAACGCTTTTAGAGAGACACAAATTCAGTTTAGAAGGGAAATATAGTTAAGGGAAAGGATTTTTAGCAGGCGGGATTGTGAGGGATCCTGACTTGTTATCCCTTCCATCCCTTGAGTCAGCACTACGCGTCGAGTCAACACTAGAACATAATACTAAACGTCCCTCCTCTGGGATGTCTACCTGCCATAAAACGATGCTTAAAGTTCTCATACTTCGGGAGAAGGGTGAATGAAGTCGACCAAATAGTCGCTAGAATCGTCACAGGGATGAAAGAAATAGTAGATTACTGAAGTCTGTGCATCCCGAGCTCAAGAACATAACTCTAGAATTTTTAGGGTCTCTCAAGATATTAAGTAATGGTATCAAAACTCAACCTCACTAATGTTGGTAAGCACGACAGGGATTGAAGTCACAGATAAAGCTTGTTGTCTAACTGGAGAAATTTTTATTTAAAAAGACCGATTCAACCGAAAAATTAATGGACCTTACAAATGTTATGCGTATGCAACAACAATCCCGAAAACAAGGTGAAAGTAATGGATGACGTGTTTAATCTCATATAAATCAATAGACAAAACAAGACAATCAACTTATTCGAAATTAGAGCGTTTGAGGGGTATCTTCGCAACCAGAGCGGTCATCTCTGAGCTAGTCATTAGATTTTTTATTTTTTTATTTTTGGGGAGGTGCGAGTCTGACTAAAATCGTGATTGTTTTGTTGTGGTAAATACCAAAAGGAAAGGACAGTTGATAGAAAAAAAAAAAACAACACTACAATGATAGGAAACACTATGATAACTAGAAATCCGAGAAAGGGAAGCAACAATCTCTGGTTGGGAATTTGTTTGGATTTCAATTTTTATAGGGTATAATCGAGGTTTTAAGTGTTCCTTCTAGGAGGTCATCGGTCAACTAGAGGGGGGTAGAGTATGTAAATCTTAGTACATAATTAAATCCAAGCTGGAAGGAATTTGACTGAATTACAACTTACCAAATACTGTTCCAAAATTTATTACAAGATTCATCAATATTGATTATTCATATGCAGAAAATTTTAACTAAACTACTAATGAAAAATTACACCTGCGTACCATATCTGAAGCCAAAGAATCCCAAGATTTTGTCTCATTCTCACACTTCGTCCATCTCCTTCTTGCTAATCATTGATACCTCACCGGTACCTCCCATCCAACGCTAGGGGTACTCTTCTTCCCCCTAAGCCTCCCAATCCACAAAGGGACCACACAAAAAATACTAGAGATTGCTAGCTCCCAGCTCGCCTCGAAAGGTCAAGTTACCACTCATTATCCGAGATGGGTATCACAAATTCCATAAGATAAATTAAATCAAGATAAATTTCGGCACGTGATCCATACTCCTCCTCTGCCATCCTTTTTATAGAGTTTTATTGGTGATTAGTTTCCCAAACCCTCATTAGATTCTTTTTATTAAATTTAATTAGGATAAAAATCCCCCGTACACATATGTAACACCACAGGTTTTGAACCCCCATTTTAAATAATGTATTGTTACAATGTTGAGAGGCCAGAGTGACCAAACAATTATTAAAAGGCCAGTGTGCCCAAGACATGTAATGTTTTTTATCATTATTAATAATAAATACATCGTTGGCTGCTATATGGACAAGTACTAGAGTTATAGGGGGCTATGATTCCACAAGAGAGGGGGCTTCAGGGGATAAGTGTTTATTCCTATTTTAATTACCCTTTTTGTCTAAGGGAGGGGATTGGTTACGTGAGCTTCTTAGGGAAGGCCAAGAGGTTCTTCTTTCCCCACGAAGTTACTTAAAACTGCCTCTGGTCTGATGGGGGGGTTTGACTAATAGCTTGTTTGACTAATGGCTTGTTCATTGATTCCCTATGCGTTCATTCATTCCCCTCATGCACTTTCATGCACCCATTTTACCCATCCATTGATCCATCCTCATCCGCATCTTATCTTGGGAAAGGGAACCGAACTGCTGAAGAATTAGCCACAATTTGGTGGCTTGTAGTGGTCACTGGTGTGATCCAGCCGTGACCTGAGGCTTGCATGTCTGGGATGCATTGGCCTATGTCCAATGTTTTCCACAGCTGCGAGTCCTGAGATTTTCATCATTGATATTCTGTACCAATTTCCCTGGAGGCCCTAGAATAAGGAGAAGGACTTCCTGAGGGACTGCATGGCAGAGAAGGGTGAAGGTTCGTTCTCTTGTGTGGTGAAAGCTGGGTAGAAGAGAGCTGGATAATTGGATTGATGTGAGTGTTGGGAATCCTGTGAGAGCTTGGGTGCCGACTGGTTTGGGAAGCCAAGTAACACTCTGGAACCATCCTTGTGGATTCACAGCCCTAGCTCGGGGGTGACGCTGCTATTGAGATTTGGAACAATAGTCTCTACAGTTGGGTGGAACGTCCTTGGTCTATAGCTAGTTGGTGTCATCTTTCATAAAGATAAGTGCTCTCTGTTATGGCATCATTTACATGCATATGAATGTATTTCCGTTGTATATTTAATTATCATTTAATTGAATCTTTTAGACTATGCATGCTTGTCGAATATTGTTGTGCATGTCGTTAAATCTTTTCTTTGATGCATCCTTATATTTCAAAAGGGTATCGGTAAGAGAAAGAAGTACAAGGGTGGGCTTGCAGGTAGCATACCCCAACATGTGAGTGGTTAGGGATGTTATAGTTTGGGATAAGAGCTTCTGGTTGAAACACCGGGCCAGTTTGGGCCGGGTCTATTGGTCATAGTCTTGTGGTTACAGATCGAACTATGACGATGGAGTTGAAAATCTCAGGAGGAATGGTGTTGCAGAATATACGCAGGAATTAGATCATGAGAGACCCATTGTAAGGGGTTCGAAGGATCGTGATATTCCCCTTTGAATTCAGGAGAGATCACCATTCTAGGATCAGGAGAGATCTAAGATCATTGGATCGAAGAGACCGGTGGCGCATGATCCACAACTTTGAAATTTTGTGGATGAGGAGGAGGTTAAACAGCTGAAGTAGATCCTGACCATCGATCACCAAGAGGTATGTGTCAGTGGATCAGTAACTCTGGAGAAATCTGTATGAGAGGTTTTCAGTTGAGATTTGAAACTCTCGAAGCCCGGAGAACCGAAGAGCCGAAGTAAATCTCGATCGTCTGATCATCCGAAATAGATCTCAGTCACCAGATCGTTTATAGTAAATCTCAAGCACCAGATCGTTTGAGGGGAATTGGGGCCATCTGATCTAGAAGAGATGTGGCGTAAATATGTGGATTTTGGGTAAAGGCCCAAAGTAAGCCTCAATCGTCTGATTCAAGAGGACACGTCGCAAAATCCTATGTACTTCGAGGAGGTTTGAATTTTGAGATTTCTGAAACCTGAAGACCCGAAGGGATCTCAACCATTGATCTGCCAAGAGCCATGCATCACCAGATCCAGGGATTCAGATAAAATCCAGTGGGGCCAGGTAAGTTTTGGAATTTGATATTTCCGAAGTCTGAAGACCCGAAGCAAAGCATGGCCATCAGATTAAGAAAGACACGTGGTGCAAATCTGTGGACTCTGGGTGAAGACCCGAAGTGAATATTAGTTGTCTGATCCAGGAGGACAAATGGAAACATATTGGCCAGCTTAGGAACTTAGAGTTCGAGAGAATCAAAAGTGTGCTAGTATGAAAACTCCCGAAGTCCCCAAGCCCAAAGAGATGAAGTGATGGGGCACGATGACGTCACCTAGAGGTGATGTGGACTCTAGAATTATCGAAGTGATGTGGCTTGCGGATGTCACCTAGGATGACCTGGACACATGGGATGTGTGCCAGATGTCAGTACATTTTGAGCATTTGGAGTGTTGAAAAGTCAGTTAGAACATGACATGTGGAACCCGCCTGATTGGGACACTTATCTGCTTCCATTATTTCTCCACGTGGCAACAGATCATGCAGTCTAGAGATTGGGCACTCTAGAGGGGAAATATGTGATAGGTTGCGTTGGGTCAAAAACTCCTGAAGTCCGGAGTACATATCGAACGTTGATTCCATAAGACACGCGTCGAAGGATCATCGACTTCAGGTGAAAGCAATATGGAAGAAAGTGCAGGACGAAAGTTTGAAACTTCTGAATCTCAAAGAGCCGAAGCGATTCACAACCTCCGATCTGTGGGAAATAACACATCGATAGATCATGAACTCTAGGTAAAGGCGTTTCAGGAGGAGGCAGGCGAGGAAAGTTGAGACTCCCGAAGTGCGGAGCCCCAAAGTGGATCTCGATCATTGATTGCGAACGAGGATGAGGACCATTGATCCGGTCTTGGATGAATGTTCGGAAGTCCCAAAGCTCTGGACAAGCGATTTTTCATCTATGTGCAAGGTCATGGCGATGGTCATATGCAGATTCAGAGCTGAGGGAAGGAGGGCTAAGGGACGAATTGGTTGTCCTCGAGACAAAAAAGTGATAAGGAAGGATTTAGCCGCGGTTTCTAATCATGGTCACCTAGGAAGGTGATTTTAAGTAAGCGCCTACGCAAGATGAAATTTTGTGTCAGCCAAGGATAACAGGACACTGTTATTTTCAGAGAATGGGGATATGATCTCCATGACCAAAAAAGAAAGATACTTGTAACATGGTTTGGAAATTTTGTTTATCATATGCTTAATTCTAACAAAATAGTCGGTTGCACATTTTGCATAATTAAGGGGTTTAAACACATCAACTCATGATGTGTATTGAGGAAATGGAGGCGAGGGAGCCTCTAGTCATGATAAGGAGGTTGAAGGCCAAAATACCATAGTTGGTAATGCAGAGATAGAGTCCAATGGATGCAAGGGAAAAGGAGAGAAGGAAACATTAATAGAAACGGTAAGAAGACTGAAGATGGAAGTGCAGAGCTACAAAAAAGACAATGAGAGACTGATGAGAGAGAAAAGTTAGATAAATGATCGAGTGTTGCAGAGCTTAGATTAGTTGCAGAGGCAAACGAAGAAGGGATCAAACTCAATACAAGAGGAAGGAGGCAAGTGTCATGAAAGAAGAGATGCTGATGGAAGAGATGGTTATTCCAGAAGTGCTAGCAGAGCTCATGGACACCACTCACTTCCTTACTCTGGAATAAATTTGTATGCATCGGATGAGCCCATAAGCAGTCTAGAGGTGTCCCCTGTCAGACAACAAATAAGGAAACAAGAGGTAGATAGTTTGCAAGGAGAGTTGAGGAAGCTCAAGACACCTTCCTTCGATGGTGTAAGAGAAAGGGAAGATGATGTCGAATCATGGTTTCTTGGGCTCCGAAGATATTTTCAGTTGCATAACTATTCATCAAACCTGGAAGCTAGGATTTCCACCTACCATTTACACAAGAAAGATGCAATGTGGTGGGACCAACTGAATCAAGTGGAACATGTTAATGAAAGTAGGATCACCTGGAAATAATTCAAGAAGTACTTCCAGAAGGAGTACCTCTTAGAGCATTTCTATGAAAATAAAATGCAGGAGTTCTTTGAACTTAGGTTGGGAAGCATGACTATGGCAGAGTACGAGAAGAAGTTCTTGGGATTGTTAAAATATTTCAAGTTCATTGGTGATGAGAAAGTAAAAATATAGATATTTATAAGTGGATTGCCAACATTTTATAAGGAAAAGATCAAGTATGATGAACCCAGGACCTTGACCGAGGCCATCAGGAAGGCTAAATACCTGTATGAGCAAGGACAGGGAAGAGAATCCCTATAGAAATATTGGAAGGACAAGAAAAATGAGAAGTTTGATCAGAGGAGGAAAGGATTCAAACCTCCCTTCAATAGGAATAAGCCTAATAGAAATCGTCAAGATCAGTATGCTGTGGGGGAATCCAAGAAAGAAGATTCCTTGGGAAAAGGGGGAAGACCACCAATCCAATGCTGGGGATACAAGGAAGATCACATGTACAAGGATTTCCCACACAAAAAGACAAGGTGAATACTATGCACAACATCCAAGAGGCTACAACAGTCAAATATGTGGGAAGAATCTATGCAGATTTAAATAATCGACAAGCAGAGTACCAGTCCAATATGATCGAGGTGGAAGGTAAGATCATAAATCATCCTGTTGTTATTTTGATTGATTCAGGAGAAAGTCATTGCTACATTGATCCTATGATAGTGGATAGATTTCATTTGGAGAAAATTAAACTTGGAAAATAAATTTTGGTTCAGTTAGCCACTTGAACCAAAGGAAGAATCCATGATATGGTCATAAGTTGTTCCATAAGTCTTAATGGCGTGAATACTAGTACTAATCTAAATATCATACCATTGGGGTCTTATGATGTTCTGATTTGGATGGATTGGTTGAGCAAGCATCATGTTGTCCTAGATTTTCATAACAATACATTTACATGTCTTCATGGAAATGGAAAACAGAGCACTTTGAGAGGAGTTCCAAGACCCATCTCTATAAGGGAGATTTTAGCCTTATAGCTGAAAAAATGTTTTAGGAAAGGATGTCAACTGTATACAACTCATGTGGAAGAGCCACATAATACAAAGGGTCCAAGCCTTGAAGACTTCTCGGAACTGCAGAAATATGGAGATGTATTCCAAGAAATACCCGGATTGCCGCCAAGAAGGGAGATATATTTCTCAATTGACTTAGTGCCAGGATTTTCTCCAGTTTCAAAAACACCTTACAAAATGAGCACACTAGAGTTAAAAGAATTACAAATGTAGTTGGAGGAATTGTTGAAGAAAGGGTACATATGTCCAAGTGTTTCACCTTGGGGAGCACCAATACTTTTTGTCAAAAAGAAGGATGAAACCTTGAGGTTCTGTATTGATTTCCCACAGCTGAACAAGTACACGATAAAGAACAAGTATACTCTACCCCGAATTGATGACCTCTTTGATTAGCTAAGAGGAGAAAATATATTTTCAAAGATTGCCCTGAGGGCATGATACCATCATGTAAGAATCAAGGAAGAAGACATTCATAAGATAGCCTTTAGGACCAGGTATGGGCATTATGAATTTGTAGTGGTGCCATTTGGACTGACCAATGCACCAACTGTCTTCATGTTCTTAATGAATGGCATATTCAGAAATTATTTGGACAAGTTTGTCATAGTATTCCTGGATGACATACTTATCTATTCTAAGTCTGAAGAGGAGCATGAACATCACTTAAGACTGGTATTGCAAGTACTGAGAGAACATCAGTTGTATGCCAAGTTGAGTAAGTGATTTTTTTATTATCAAAAGTAGATCCATTACTTGAGACACATTATTTCAGAGCAGGTCATAACAGTAGATCCAACGAAGATCAAAGCCATTAGAGGATGGCCAACACCCAGAAATGTGTCAAACGTCGGATTTTTTTATGGGATTAGCTGGCTACTACAGGAGGTTCATAGTAGGGTTCTATAAGATTTCTCATCCCATCACTTCTTTGCAAAAGAAGGGAACTAAATTTGAATGGACACTCAAGTGTGGAAATAATTTTAATATGTTGAAGGAATTACTTACTAGTGCACCTGTTTTAAAGATTGTTGACCCAAATGAAAGTTTTGTGGTATGTACAAATGCATGTAAGGAAGGAATTGGGGGAGTCCTCACACAAAATGGACATGTCATTGGATATGA
>ML850020.1:0-16129 GCA_009831015.1 Picea engelmannii
TTGCTTTCTCCTTTTATTCTCCCCTTGTTCTTCCTTTTCATTTGGCTTTTATGCATTCTGAATAAGTTGCAGTAGTTCAACTACTTTCTTTAGTTAAGTTAATTAAACTTAACTATTTTAGTTTAGGGGAAGTAATAATAATAATAATAGTTAAGGGTCTTTATTTAATAATAACTAAGTAGGTGGGACCCCTTGTGACTCCCTTCTTTTATTCTTTATAAAAATAAACACAATCAGATAATCATTTAAATACATGCCGCCTTGTAGCTCCCATAAATATTTCCAAAATTTGAATATTAAATATCATAAATAATTCAAATCACATCTAAAACATGTAAATAACCACATTATCCCAAAAAAATAGCTTGTTGTCCAAAACTTTATGTAGATCATTGTCTGCAACAACTCAATCATAAACACATAAATTAAAATCCATATTTGCCACTTTGAGAGGCAATCTTTCTTCTATCATTGTTGTCCCCTTTGGACTTCCCATAATTAGCTTTAGGTTGATTCGAACCTTGAGGATTAATCTCACTAATAACATGGGAACAATCGTCCTTCAGATGCATAAGGGAGGACACTGGTTTTGATGAGTCATTTGAAGGAGATGAAGGGGGGGCATCAGCTTTACCATTGTCTTGCACATGGGGGACATCAGTCTTAAGAATTTTGCTAGCATGAGAGGATTGAACAAGTGAATGCATAGGGACAATTTGAACATTAGGATTTATAGGTGGAGGAGGAGGCAATGACAAGTTGGGCCAGCCACGATGGTAAGATATTGTCGAATTGACAATCTCCTACCATCCATCATTTTCAGGAACTTTTGGTTGCATGGATACATGAGGAGGCACAGGAATACCAGGTATATTTTGAGGTTGGAAGGGAGGTCTCTCTGGTCGGGGTTGAACTATCCCTTGCCCAATCCAATTGAAGAACCCAACTTGAAACAGTTGGTTCAACTCCTAGGGGTCAACATCAAAATGAATTGAGAATCTAGGCCTTCTAGGCCCTCTGTTCCAGTTACCTCTTACTCTATTGTTTCTGTCGTGACTGCCTCTGCTGAAGAAACTCATCCTGTATGCAACAATTCATTAGTAACTAGCCCTTAAAAGACCATACATGACATTCTGTTTATTTGAAACAAAGTTTGGCTCAGAAACTGACATAAGACCCATGCAATTCAATCCATAATAAATTATTTAACAATTTCCAAGTGAGAAGGTCTGAGCTAGGGTTCATGGGACATCTGGAGGGATTGTAATGAACGAAAAAAGTGGTCGCATGACAAGGAATAAAAACATGAGTATTGCTCAACAATTCATTAAATAACTAATTGTGCAATCAATACCAAAATATATCAGTTGCCACCTATTTCTGTGTCATATCTTTTGCCACTGCCATACATAGTTTTTAATTTATTTTATAGAACAGGGCCTATAAAAATGAAATTGGGATCATGAGGGGGGGATAATGAGTGAAAAAGTGATAGTATGAGAGGGAATAATACGGATATTGTTCATAAAAAAATAAATTAAATCAAACAACAACCATAACTCTGTTCAGACCCACAATCCAATAAGCATCCACTTTAAAACCAAAATCATTTAATTGTCCCTTATTTACAGACAAAATGTTTGTTGACTTCAAATAAAAGACAATCAATATGCCCAGAATACTTCAATTATAGCAGCCTTTGCATTTATACATTATCTATGCAACATCATAATAACTTCATTGCCAATTCCATAAGTATAACCCTTCGAGCGACACTCTTTCATGTTCCAATGCTAACCCCTTTCCCTTTTAAAACAAAATAGAAATATACACAGGGATTCCAACCATCCACATCCAATTATTTATTTCTTAAACTCAAATAAGAATGGGCCCAGTATAAACCATCATTTGTCGACTTTCCAACATTTTTTGGCATATTCTATTTGCATTGAAACTCATAATCGAGCCCCGATTCAATCACACACATACGATCATCAATATAATCAACATAAGTCCTGATTCGAAAGAAGAATTTAACCAATAACATGCAACTCTGAGCCGGAGATTCATGTACAGACTTCATTTAGAAGAAATGCTCAACAAAAGATAGAGCCAAATAGTGCCCGAGGAGAAACGGATTCAAGTCATGCCCGAGAAGAAACAGAGTCGAGCACACATAGGTGTCTTTAATCTTTGACGAGACCAAGATGGTGTTAAGATTTAACACGGCAAGGGAAGTAATAAAAAATATCTCAACCACATGAGATAGTCTTTTTGACACATAAACTTTGTGCCTTTTATTTTATTGCAGAGAGGTAGCAAGAGATGGCTCATTCAAGAAAGAGTCTTCAAAAACACAGATCACTTGTGCCCCTTTTTTTTTAAAAACAAGTTATCATAGAGAAGTAACAATAGATAATCAAGGAATAGTCTTTGAAGAAACAGAGAGCTCGTGCCCTTTCCAAATCCACCACAGACGTTTATAACCTTTAACCTCAAATCTTGATAGTGATGGTTACCCAAAACATAACAGCCAGCCACTCCAATAGAGACGAGAGGAAGTGAATGCTTAAAATACTGTGAGTAGAAAGCCCGAATGCAACCCATGGCCAACCAAAACTAAACAAATTCCATTTAAAATTTTGGGTGATGCCCAAGACCCGATTGTGCAATGCTTTCTAGCCACAGTGATAGTGAAGCAATGCCATGACAAAAGACAGCTCAGGCTCGGCCAAAAAAAAGCAAGAACAATGCAACTCTTAACAGTCTGCATCGCAAGCCAGAGGAACGAAACATACCAACCACTGAGAGGAAAAGGAGTAGCAATAATTCAACACCAAGATTGGTTGTAAACCCCACGCACCAAAAGTCAGAGCTTGTTACACCATTATCATAATTTTCCACAGAGAACCAGAGTAAAACCCCAAGCTGACCGACATGTTTTAAACCAATAAACCAATGCACAGGCTACACACGGGAAGAATGTCCATTTATTTTCTTAAAAAATTCAACAGTCTAGAGTATTCACAGAAGAAACCATAAGCACAACCCTGATACACAGTCAAAACTTAAGAAAAACACAGACCTCATGCAATTCTGAGCAAAAAAATTGATTCATAACATAGAGGGACCATCATGGATGGAAAATAAAGGAACCATACGTGGAAAAACTTGCTTGAGGGAAGAGTTGGACACTGTATTTTCCTTTCACAACCAGAAATCGCGGAGCATCAATAACCACCAGAGCTGAAAAACCAAATGCAACTATGGCTAGGGTGACGAGCTCGAGGGTGGTTTGAGTGACGTGCAGTAAATGCACGTCGCTTCCTTCCCCAACCCCATTCAATTCAACGTACAAGCTAGCCCATCCATGATACCATCAACCATTAATTCAAACACATATTCATTGCTATATCCATTGCATAGTGTGCCACCCTAAGTCATGTCAACAACATTTAACAACAACCATATAGTATAACATTACCATATATGCCTCGCACATAACCTTTAATCAAAGTGCATAAGTCTAGCAGCAAGATCTATACACCTTCTTTTGTGTCCATCACATATAACCTTAAGGATTGTATATAATCTATTTTCCTTTTTGTTTAAGCTCCCACATCATCACATCATCCTTTTGCATGAAATCATATACAAAATAATCAATCAATTTTTTTTGCATAAACATAACACCTGTAAAAAATAATCCGTTCATCCATAGTACTGTCATAAGTTGCAAGTGACCATCAAAACCATCTAGCAATAACACATTCAACCAACCATCTTATGTCGCCATGATGAATAAAACCATGACTTGAATCATCAACTGTAGAAGACTATGTTGGTATCATTATAACAACAAACCAAAATATGAGTGTAACACATCCATCATAGCGCCACTAGTCTACAAGGGGGTCCCACCTACTAGTTTATTATTATTATTATTATTATAATTAATAGAGCTTGGCAATCATTTGCAAGCAGTGTTCATCGTTGTGATTTTAAGCGTGAATAGTGCGCAAGGTATGGAAAGTATTTGTGAACCCTCACATTTTTGGATGTTCTCTTGTCACAGTGTGGTCCATCTCATGTACTGGTCTTCTAAGTTATAACCAGGATAGTATTGTTCTTTCACCACATCCACAAAAAAATCCCAAGTGGTCTCATCTGCATATATTCCAGATTCCTCTGCGAAACTTTGCTCCCAGTAAGTTTCCCACCAATGTTTGACATGGGGCAAAGCCTTGAGGAGTGTGAAGGTGATATTTTCCTCGTCAGAAAAAGTTTGAACAGAGAAATAACCTTATAATAAATTTAACCATTTTTCTAGTGCATCTGCATCTATATGACCTTCAAATATGGGAATATCAAAATTAAATTGTACCTTTAAGGGAGAGGTTCCTCCAAAATGGTTTCTTGATGAAGATGTGCATGTTGTTATCGGCATGCATTGAAGAATGTGTGCAAAATTCTCCATCATTTCATCCCTCTGTCGCGTGAAAGCTTTCTCAAGCAACAGGTTAATAGAATCTTCAACTCCACCATTTTTATTTTTTGTCGCCATCGAGGGTTTCTTGGGCGTGCGAGAGTGATTGTCCTCAAGAGAGAGAAACTCGAGACCCAAATGGCTATACTCAGACCTCGTCAAGGACCTGCACTGGAAAAAAAAAACGATCAAGAGCAGCCTGCTCTAATACCATTGATCCAGATTATATTCGGAATGAAATGAAAGCAGAGAAATTACAATGAAATACTCATGAAAATTGCCAAAAACAGAGAAATACAACAATACTTGATTTCTATTAATGAAATAATTGTAAAGAGACTGTAAAAATACATAGTGCAAGACTCGCTAGAATGGTGGCAACTTTATCTCTGAGAAGAGATGTGACAGAAAAATTCATTCGCAAGAAGATGATTACAATGAGGCTTTGAAGGCCTTTTTATGTTAAACAGGAAAGCCAAAACCCTAGACATCCAAAAACCTAACCCTAGGAGATAAAAAACCAAAAGTCATGTGGGCCCTATTTGGGTAAGTTAGTACATTAACTTGCCAGGGTCCTAACTTTTGCATACGATCTTCGTTTTAGGCGTGTGATAGCCCATTGGAAATCTCTTTTCGAGAACTACGCATTACGCTATCAAACTTTGAATCCATCTACAATTTGACAGCGGCAAAGAAAAATAACACTATTTAGGGCCCCAAAACGTCCCTGGAAGTACAACAAGATGTGTTGACATGAAAACATACAAAATAAGCCAATTTGATTAGGTGGGAGGCCACCAATATCCACCTGGAAGATGTGTAGGACTCCAGACAAACCCAGAAGTGTTGAACCCACAATTACAAAGGAGTACAGAAGAACTTGTTGAACTAAAGACTAGAAAAAGGAGCTAGTTGGAACAGGTGGGTGGCCACCAATATCCACCTGGATCATATGGTGACTCAAGGAGAGAACATCCCTTTGTACGATGTCGAGAAACACTAAATATTTGTACTTCGGAGTTCTGAAAAATTGATCCATGGAAACTTGGGATGCATCCAAGAGTTTTTCCATTGGGTAATGGTGTCAAATTCATGGTGCCTTGTTTGATCAATTGGAATGAGGACCAAAAGAGGCATGCCCATCTGCAACCACAACCTACAACCCATGAAATGTGTATGCTTGTTGGCACAGCGGCAAACCCAGGGTTCAGCTCCAAGAGCACACCAACAAGCCCTAGATACTGGCCCTTTCAACAACACCTGTGAAGCAGATGCAGTCTCACTCGAAGCAGCTATGGGGGGGTTGTAGGACAGAGATGTCTACAACCAAGGGAACTATCAAGTGGATCCAACACTAGAACAATACAGCATGCATATATCACTTATCATCTTAGATCTATTCCACACATATATCAGATCTACCTCAGCAATGCAATAACAGTATATCAAGCAAAAATAACACAGCGTCAATCACACACACAAGACAGATATACATGGTTCACCCTCTCTCTAGAGCTACGTCCATAGAATTGTGCTTTATGATATATTAAGAATGAAAGCATACAATTCTGATCTACGTTCTTATCTAGTAGATCTTATTTCTTCTTCTCTCTATCTCTCCCCTCCCTGCGCACCCAGCTGCAGGGTTGATCTTCGCACCCAGCTGAAGATCTGACAATACAGAAGGCTCTCATACTCAACACTTATGTCTCACCCAATATTACTCACTCAATCACACAACAACAATAGTAACAACAACAACAACTAGATCCAACGAACTCGAACCAACCCTCTTCCCTCATATAGGTTCTTATTTATACATTACAATCACTCACTGACATCCTTAGGCCAAAACCTAGGTGTCAAAACCCTAGATACCAAAACCCTAGGTGTCTAAAACCCTAGATACCAAAACCCTAGGTGTCTAAAACCCGAGGTCAACTTGACCCACGTTTCCAGGGCTTCGCCAGCCTGTCTTTCCTTCCTTCTCACGTGGTGCTCCAAAGCATCCAACGGTGGATTTTTCCTCTTGTTGAGTTGTCCACGATCCTTCTTCCTTACTGGTCTTTCATCTTCGATCTTCTCATCCAACGGCTTGCTTCCTTTTACTTCGCTATGTCTTCTCTGCTCTTTGCTCACTTCGACCCAGTAATAGTCACTATTTCTTCCGCGAAGTTTGCATTTTGTCTTTTCTTTCTTGTTCTTCGCTTATTTACATAACCAAAGGCCAAAAGGTCCCCAACACTCACCTGTGACTGGTCCCGAGGTACTCCAAATCTGACCTTTCTATTTTACTTCGACTTCAGGCTGCGCAGTGCAGCTTTTACTTTTTGCTCTATGCCTCATCTCCTTCCCTATGTTGACTGTCTTTTTTGTGTCTGGTATGCAGTTTCAACTGCACCTGGTACCTAGACCCTTTTCCTTATGCTTTTACTTAGATCTACAAGGTAGCTGGTTGTCATAGTACAATTTCAACTGGCTCCCATTCACTAATCCTTCCTTCCATTATCCCTTCAAAGTCTTCAACTGTGCAACTCATCCTTCTGTAACATAGGTGATCTCATATGGCCCAAGCCAATGCGTCCTGAACTTCCCAGGATGTTTGATGAACTTACTGTCATATACCAGTACTAGATCACCTTGTCTAAATGCCTTCTTCTTGATGTGCCTGTCATGATAGGCCTTTTCTCTTTCCTTCTGTACCTGCTAATGAAATCCTGCAACATTTTTGTCTTCCTCCAGTTCAAACAACTGTGCAAGCCTCTCTTGAACAGCCCCAATGTCATCCATTTTTGTAAAGGCAACAATTCTTAGGCTTGCTACCAGATATTCCATTGGCACAACGGCTTCGAGACCATATACTAACTTAAAATGGGTTTGCATTGTTAGCTTCTTGCAAGTGGTTCTATAGGCCCAAAGTACTACTGGTACTCTTAAATCCCAGTCATCCATGTTCACACTGCAAATCTTTGTCAGTGTTGTCTCCAAGATTTTGTTAAATGCTTCTACTATTCCATTTGCTTGTGGATGGTAAGGTGTGCTCTTCTGATGGTGGACTGCAAATTCCTCAGTCAAGGCTTCAATTGTTTTATTTATGAAATGTGTGCCTTGATCACTCATAAGGGTCTTTGGGCATACAAACCTAGTTATGATGTCATGAAATATGAAGCATGCAGTTGTAGCTGCACTACAGTCCTTGACTGCTCTTGCTTCGGCCCATCTGGTCAAGTACTTTGTTGCTATAATTATGTATCTTGCTCCTGTGCTTTCCTGATGGGTTTATAGGTCCCACGAGGTCAATGGAATATTTCTCAAATTCTTTTAGGGTCAGTTGTGGTGCTAGTGGCATTTCATCTCTTCTGTATGGTTTCCCAACTATTTGGCATACATTGCAGGCTCTGTAATAGTCTTTAGCATCTCTGTGTAACATAGGCCACCAAAGGCCAGCTCTCAGAACCTTCTGCGCAGTTGCTTTCCCTGCATAATGTCCTCCTGTGATTCCTTCATGAGCTTCTACGAGGATCAATGGTCTCTCCACTTCCATAACACGCCTTCTCAGTATCTCATCAGGTCCCATTTTGTATAGTTGTCCAGCTACAAGTGAAAATTCTGCAGCGCACACTACTAGTTGTTTCTTCTAGGGAATTGTATACTCACTAGGTGCCCTTCCTGGTGATAAGAACTGGACTATTTCTGTGAAGTGGTCATTAATCTTTCTAATAGCCAGCAACTGTGCATCCAACAGTGCATCCTCCAAACTAGTGGGCTCTTCTCCATGTTCCAACCTCGACAAGTGGTCAGGACCTTTGTTCATTCTTCCTGGATTTACTATGATCTCAAAGTCATATTCTTGAAATAGCAGAAGTCGTCTGCATATTCTCCCCCCCAACACTGGCTTGTTGACTAGGTATTTCAGCATGGAGTGATCAGTAAACATTTTAAAGTGTCCTCCCAACAAGTAGTGGTGAAATTTCTATAGCGCATACACCATGGCTAACCCCTCTCGCTCGGTAGTGGTGTAATTGATCTTAGCAGTTGATAGCTTCCTGTTGGCAAAGGCTAATGGATGGTCAACATCTCCTTCCCCAGGTTATGCTAACACTACTCCTAAAGAAATAGAAGACGCATCAACATGCACATGAAACTCCTTGCTCCAATCTGGAAAAACCAGAATAGGCGCAGTAACTATTTTATGTTTCAGTGTGTCGAAGCTCTGTTGGCACTCTTCTGTCCAACTAAACTGACAGTGTTTCTTCAAAAGCTTCTCCATGGGTGTTGTAATATGGGCATATCCTTTAATGAACTTCCTGTAATATCTTGTGTGTCCCAGCGCAGTGCGCAATTGTTTGACTGAAGTAGGAGGGGGTAGATCAACTATAATGGTAATTTTAGATGGATCGACCAACAATCCCTACTTGCATACAATATGACCTAACAACACTCCAAATGGTGAGAAGAAGATGCATTTCTTCATATTCAAGGCAATTTGACACTACCTGCATTTGTCCAACATTAGCCTTAGGCATTCAATATGATTTTTCAATAAACTAAAAATAGTCCAATCATCAAAATATGCTTCTAGAAATTTATGCAGAAACTCCTTGAATGCTTCGACCACCACCCTGGAAAAGATGGTCAGGGCATTCTTCAATCCAAATGGCATAATTGTATACCAATACAACCCCCATTTTGTTGCAAATGTGGTCTTATGGCGATCTTCCTTGGCAATCCGGATCTGATGTTATCCCGAGAATCCATCTGTAAAAGAGTATACTTCCCGGCCTCCCACATTATCTAACACTTCGTCAGTGAATCACGTAGGGAAGGGGTCATGTAAAAAGGCATCATTCAGCTTCCTGAGATCTACACAGATCCTGATATCTCATGTCTTCTTGTCTTGCACCACCATAGGGCTAATCCACTATGACTCTTCCACAGGTTCTATAATCCCAGCTTCCAGCATTTTGTCGAGCTCAATCTTCACTTTCTCCTTATATTTAGGGTTCAATCTGTAGGGTCTATGTTTGACTGGTCTTGCTTCAGGTTTCAAAGGGAAACTCATCTCTCCCATAGGCCCTTTAATGCCCTTCATATCAGTGAACTTGGTTGGAAAATATTCCTAGTATTCATGCAGTAATTATGTAATCTTGTCAATGGTGGAAGCATCCCAATAATCTCCAACATTTGCAAGATTCGGTGTCTGCTCTGTTCCAATATTGACTTTCCTAATCTTGATTGGTTGTCCAATGAATGGTAGCTCAACTATTGGTCCTTCCACATCTCTTTGGCCTTTCATTTATGTGATGTTCACCTTTCTTGGATCATCGTCTTCATCAGCATTGATGTTGTAACAGCCTTGTAGTTTCTGGAGAGGCGTAGTCCATTCGTCCTCTTCTTGCTCCAAAGGGAGGTTAGATGCCTCCTCGAATACTTTCTATCTTGCAATCTACAATGCTTGATCCACTAAAGGATATTGAATTTCAAATAAGAAGGTGGTTACAAAATTCTTAGTCATACCTTCCCAGTCTGTAGTGATGAGGCGCAACTCTGCTTGAAGGTACCAGTTGATAGGTGTCGTGTCCAACGTGTTAATGAATTTGTGCACCCACTACTCTTGAGGAATGTTGCTCCAGGCTGCTTCACAACTTCACACATGGTCCTTTGGGCAGCTTCAACCTATGTACCAAACTTCACAAATTTCTACTTGTGCTGAGAACCGCGTTGTCATCAAGGTACAACATTGTACCCATTCTGTAATGTTGTTTTTTGTGTCCCCCGCCATCTTGTTGGGGTTGCTAGGCCTCATCCATCGTCAACAATCTTTGTTGCATTGGTACACTTTCTTCAAAGTCCAACAAGAAGATTTCTAAAGGATTTAGACCATCAAAGGTGGGTAAGTTACTTATTATTGTGTCGATCCAGCGAACTTCTCTGGTTAATCTAGCACATCTTCTTGTAGATACTTCATACATTTTATTCTGCCAGTTCTCCTATGCTTCTTCTGAGTCGGATGAACATGTGTTGTCACTTCGCCATCTTAGGTTTCCATTGGCCGTAGGATTAATGTGATCATGTTGTCTGGTTGTTAATTTGTATATGTTTTCCAGTTCATATGCATGGTCTTCTTCTCTGATGGGCTCTGTGTATCGTTGACCTTCATCTGGATCTAAGGGTGCAATGACCCTAAGGCCATCTCTTTCAAACGTCATACGTCTTTTATTTAAATCAACCACAGTGGAATTATTGAAAGCCTAATCAATTCCTAACAGCGTAGGGTAAGGACAGTTATCATCAACTATCTCAATTACCTCAAAATTTGCAAACGTTCTTACTCCGTCGATGTCCACAGGGACATGTTCCAATCGTCCAAAGGGGCTAACATCTTTCTAATTAGCCATCCTAAGACTGATAGGGGAATAGATCAATCTCAGTTTTCCCATTAGTGCCCAACTTCATCATGACATTGACCTCCGACCCTAAGTCGAGGACCACATAGTCTATATCATATTCTCCTATTTGAGCATTCAAGTGTAATTCCTTATTTGTCCATCTCTTCTTAGCGATTTGGTGTACTGCCCTATTCAGTAGGGGGTCTCTCTTTCCTAACTCATACTGTCTGATTAAATTTTGTATTTATTGTACAATGCTCTCATCCTGAATCAACTTAATACAAGTATATAGAAATTCCATGAGCTTGCTTACCTCTTTTCCTTCTCTTGGCGAAGCAGACTGATCAAATGCCTGAGCCATTCCATATTCTCTTACTTCTGATCATGTCTTTGATGAAGAACCTTGGTCTCCTTTGAACTCTTTTCTTGCCTCCTCAAATATTTATCTTTCTTTCCTTGCATCAAAAGTTTGGATCTTCTCTGCAACTTTCCTGATTCATGAGTCTTCTGTAGTCTTCCCTTGGATCAATCTATCGTCTCCTATAACAACACCTAATCTAGTAATAACAGCAACTCTAGGGTCTTCTCCGTGAGGTACAGCTTTGATCAATTGTATCTACGGGTTTTGTCGAGGTCATTGTTTCTCATGAAGTTTAGCTAGCAATGTTGGACATTCCTCAATAACATGCTCGAAGGAGTTGCAGTAGCTGCAAATAGTGCAAGGGTTATGATAGTCCCTTGCAAGGTGTCCTGGGTGTGCGCAGTTGTAACAGATGATCTGTCCTCGGCCTCGACCCATACCTCCTCCTTCTTTGAATCCACAGCAAGGAAGCCACTTAGTCAAGTTTCAATAATGAAAACACCATGCTAGGTGCGACGAGACACACCAATGAGGAAAAATGATCTCTAAGGTACGAGTGTATCCCATTAGTGTGAAACATTAGTTGAAGTCAAACACTAATGAAGATCATTCAATAAAAACGCAATCATGTTCAATCATGTTAGATGCAAGGATCCACTAATGAGACTAATGACCATCAAGACACTCTAGCTTCTAGACCAATCCTTAGATGATGTGTTGGAGTCAATGTGGAATGATCTGCTAAGAGAAAGGTAATGATGAAAAACCTTTGCCCCAACATAGAGTGAAAATCATTTAATACAACCATACAGTAACATGTCCCTAGGATTGGATGAGGAAGTGACCAACATAGGTTTACTCAATGAAGTACGTGAAGAGACAAAACAACAAGATGACTCAAGACTTCTCCTATTGTCTCTTTAACACCACCCAAACCTACCAGACTCAATACTCAGCCATGGTAATGTAATGTAAAGACTAATGTCCTCCTCTAGGCTTGACCTAGGCTAATCTCTTACGGAACAAGCAACTATAATATGATATTAAATGTCATAATTCAACTCAATACAAAAAAAAATTAACTAAAAAGGAAAGAAATAGAGAAAATAAAGGACCTATGACCACTCGTGCATGTGCATAATGATTTAATATGCTCCAAGATCAAAAGAAATGACCTAAAACTGATGGAAAGCATAAATAAATGACATAAAAACAATTTGAAAATGAAAAACAATAGGCTAGAAATGAACATCTTAATGGGGAATGTAGGCAACAATCTTAATGTTCCAAAACTAATCATGAAATACTTAAGTGCCTTCACCAAAGCATAAACTTATTTTTCCATGGAAGCATAATCCAACTTTGCCCCTTGAACTGCCTTACTCATGAAGGCAATTGGCTACTCACTCCCTTGTTGATTTTTCTACAACAAAACAACAACCATGGTGTAATAAGAAGCAAAAGAAAATAATTGAAATTCTTTACCATAATTTGGGCTCACTGAATTTGAAGCTTGACATAGACTTTGGTTGATATCTGCAAATGATTTATTTGCTTCTTCACTCCACTTCAAGTCACAATATTTCTTTAACATGTTTTATATAGGCCTTTAAAATTTATACAAAATTAGGAACAAAGCACCTTGCAAAATTAATGCGACCAAAGAAATAATGAATGTCTTGTTTTGTTTTAGGCAAAGAGATTCCTAGATACCCTTCACCCTTTCAGGATCAATTCTTACTCCTTTCAAGGTTATGTGTCCCAAAATCTTATATTCAAAGACCCCCAATATGGACTTCTTTATATTCAATGATATGTTCGAGGACCTGCACCTATCAAAAATATTGTGTAAGTTTCCAATATGATCATTCCTATTCCTCAAAATAATAATAATATCATCTTGGTACTCTACTATGGAATTGTACAAAAAATCAAAGAAAACAAAGTCCATAACACACTAGAAAGTGGCTCCAATGTTCATCAATCCAAAAGACATTCATACATATGCATAAGTTCCCCATGGGGTGGTAAAGGAAATTTATACATGTCGTCCTTGGATATAAATACTTGATTGTAACCGGAGACTCCATCTAACATAGACATTATTCCTAATCTTGTTAGCAACAATGTGAGCTTCCGTGAGCTTATGTAATTCTCATTGTCTGATTGGCGATACCTCAGGGTTTGTGTGTCTTTGGCATTGCCTAAAGGGATTGGAATGTGGGATTGCATGCTTTAATACCTTTGGGTGATACATCTTCAACTCATCATAAGACCATGCAAATAAATTTTTATAATCACATACTAAAGCCTCCAGCTTCTTCTTTTCCCCTTAGGTACAACCTCAACCAACCTTGAAAAGTCTGGACTCTTTGTAACCAATGTTCAACATGATCACCTACCCATCTAGATCAAATTTATTAGTTCCTTTGAATATCATATTTATCAAATAATTTTTCTAAAGGAACTAAACCTCTTGGGATCCTGTTGATCTGCAATTAGACCAAAGGAGGATCAACCTCCTATACTTCATCAACCAAATGAGACAAAAAATCATTAATTCAATTAAAATATTGATCTAGATGAATATTGGTGGCCATCCACCTATTCCACTGGCTCAAAATAGAGTTTTCCATTTTGGCATTTTTTTACAGTTTTTCGAGTCGCAAACTTTTGGGGCCGTTTTGAGGCCCTAAACGACATTTTTTTTTTTTCTTATAATGTTTTTTTTTTCTAGGGAAGGGCTTCTTAGATAGACCTTTTTGACAAGGTATCGAATGCCCTAAATGAAGATCGTATGCAAAATTTATGCCTTAGGGAAGTTGATATACCAACTACCCCCATCGGGACCCGCAAACTTTTTGGTGTTTCATCTTCCGAGGTTAGGGTTTTGGATTTTCTTGATGTTAAAAAGGCCTCTAGAGCCTCATTGTAAACATAATCATGTTCTTGTGAATGAGTGTATGCATAACATCTCTTCTCATAGATAAGATGCCACCATTGTAGCAAGTCATTCACTCTATAATTTTACAGTTTCTGTACATTCTCTCATTAATAAAAATTGTGCATTACTATATCTCTGTGTTTATTGCAACATTTTTGTGTATCTCGCAATATCTATGTATAACTCATTGTTATATCTCTGCCTTCATTTCATTCTAAAAAATAATCTGAATCACTGGTATAAGAGTGATCAGGGGATCAAATTTTGCTTAATTTTCAAAGTGCTCGGAATGCGACGAAAACAGTGCCATTGCGTCTGTATCGTCTTCCTGATTCCGGTGGTATATTTACTTTCTCGAACGGAGTCCGTATGGAGAAGATATCGCGATCTGTTCGCCAAGCCAAACATGCAAAATTTTGATGCTGACTGTACCTGTCTGTACAGTACGTACGGTCTGATGTGGTAGGGCCGTACAGGCCGTACGGTGATGATGTGGCAGTTGTTCATTGGTTGGTTGCTGGCGAATCGGGTGATGACACGTGTCCGGTTGGTGGAAAATAATATGAGGACACGTGGCCCAATCCATGGGCGCCACATGTCCCCCTCATTATTGGTTTATATGTTATATAAAATGTAATGGGAGTCTGCGGGGTTCGACCCCCGGACCTCCCCCCATATGAAAGACTTCACAACTTTCCGCTAACCACTATGCCGACTTGTTCCTTGTTTCATATATCAAACGCGCATATATTTAAACTGGCTCGTTGTATCAATGGAAAGGGGGGTCGGGCCGGAGCTTAGCCCTGACCCGTGGTTTCATTCCACAACATATGACCATTGTATACGCCAAATCACGCGCGCATTGTAAACCATATATATATGCTATATTGTATTAACATATGCATTGGGGTTTGAAACTATAACCAACGGTTAAACGCACGGGGGTTATAACCCGTGGTTTTGTTATGTGACCGGTGGATTAACACGTGCGGGAGTTATGCGGTTTGAAACGGGAATAACGACTTAACCACTCGTTTTCCTAGCATGCGGTCACATGCGCCATACACCCAGGTGCCGAGGCGGTTAGGGGCTGGCGCGCCCTTAACCGTCCTACGATTTGCACCGTTGGCGCAGTTGCACTCGGTGCTGGGTTTTTGCGCTTAAATGAGCGTGTGAGCCAGGTTCATTCAAGGAGGGTGCGAATTGTAGAACCAGAGACGGCAAGCTTGAAGAGGGAGACTTCCAGGAGGCCTAACTTCTTCATTTTTCGATCGATTGAGGTGCCGAAAGAGCCTAGACAGGGGTTTTGGGATGCTGGGAAGCCATTAGAGGAATCGGTTTGTCAGTTTGAGCATTATAAGACATGTTTTGAGCACTTTTTGAGCAATTAATAATAATGATCCATTGGAAGATGGACCAGGAGATGTAGCCCAGAAGAGGGGTGAACTCCTATATCAATTGTTGTGCATATGTGTTTATGTTCAATGTTTATGTTGTTGTCTATGTGTAATTTACATAAGTAATCCTTAATTTATGTGTTGCAAACTGATCTTGTTGCTTTAAACACATAACATTTCACTTGCGATAATTTTTCAAGTCTTCTTCATTTTTAGATCAAGTTGGTATCAAAGCACTGGTTTTGAAGACTTGATTGTTTGCAAGTTTTGTTTATGATGCTCACAAGGTTGAAACTCACAAGAGGAGAAGGTCAACTTGTGGAGCCAAGTTCTTATCCGACAAGGAGGAAGCATTTTCATTCACCGTAAGTTGCAGAGAGACATTCACCAAGCATGGCTCATGCAGAAGATCATACAGTTGAGAGATATGATGAAGGTCATGATGGAACGGAACATAATGTCGCAGGGTGAAGGCTCCAACCCTTCAATGCATAAGGGAGGCGGTGGTGACAAGACTCCAAACAGAGATGGAGGGAATGGTGCTTCTCCACC
>ML850020.1:16229-38393 GCA_009831015.1 Picea engelmannii
ATTCAAATTTCTAAGGATTTTATATAGTTTCTATAAAATTTTGGTGATTTTTAAGGTAAAATAATTTTATTCTATGGAATTTAGGCAAGTCATTTTTAGAAAGAATGGAAATTAGCGAATCGTTTTTGGGGAAAAACCATGGAAAATCATCCCATTGGCCAAATTTAGCCCCTAAAATCATCTATGTTCATTTATCTACAACTTGAATTTTTACAGTTGATGACTTCTTTATTTTGATGAGATTAGTCATGGTTTCTTTATCAATCAACCATTTCTTGTGGGTAAGTTGCTTTAGTGTTAATTGTTGTGACATCTTCTCACTTTTTAACTTCTTAATATGTGTGATCAAGTTCTAACTATGATTCTTGAGGCGAGAAATTTCTTCATCTTTATCTGCAACAACCTTGTCAAATTCTTTTTGTATCTTTTGTATCTTTTGTATTATGTGTTATTATCTTGAAGGATAATTTTTGAAATATCTTTAAGGTCTTCTGATGTTGCTAGATCTAAATCCAATTTAACGTCTTGTAATGTTATCTTCTTCTTTTTATATGAGAATGTCAAAAACTTATTCTTCGTGTTTAAGATGAAAGATGTTAGAGTTTCCATCTAGGGGGAACCCAAAAATATGTCACCATCATCGCTCCATAAATATCCAACAATGAATGACAATACAATTTAGTATAATCTCTAATGTTCAACTATAATTTTCTTATGTCATATTGTTTTTCGTTCCACAAACCTATGTTTTCAGTTATATTTGACTCAGGAATCACTAACTAATTAGAAAATTTAGTACTCACATAATTATTGTGTTCCATGGGTGCAATAGAAATAGTGATATTTTTCCCTCCAAGTGTTCTCTTGACTCCAAGTAGCACCGATGTAGAGTTTTTTGAGATTTTAGTAAATCTTCATTTTTCCTTATTACTAGGAATCATTTTGTTTTCGTCAAAAATTACGATAAATAATAGCTTGATTATAAAGCTTATATACCCCTTCAATAATTAATTGGATGCACAAAACGTGAAGGTCCCAGTTTTTTGGTAATAAATGGTGCACTTCTTAAGACTTTGAATTTGAAATTCTCCCTTTCACTCTTCTCTTGCTTTCACCTCTTATAATTTATTTTAATAATTTCTCTAGAATATATATATATATATACTTATTTTTCCAACTTTGGTATATAAAGAAAAGTGATTTTTGTTTTATCTGCTTAATATTAAAAGATTTATAACACCTTATTATTTTTTTGTATATGCACTTTTATAACACTTTATAGAGTTACTATTGGGAATCCTTTCACAATAAAATATTCACCTTTTTATGTCCTCTCAATTTTATCTTATAATAATTAGATTTTGTGTTAGTATGAACGTACGTTTTTGGAACGTGTGTGTTCTTTTTCATTTTAATTTTTTTCGGGCAGGAATGACAACTCTGGTGTATGTGTTTCTTGATTTGGTTGTTTCGGATTTAGGTTCAGTTTGTAAATACATGAAAAACCTCCATTTTTATAAATACCTCTTTGTGACTTTATTTTTTCACATGTTACACAAATTCATTGTCGAAGAAATTAAAGACACATATAGAGTTGACTATGTAAATTCCAAATATATAAAAAATTTAAATTAATATTGATTACTATTTTTAATCTATTTTTGTTTTGACATATATCAAAAAACGTAGTCTAAATGTTCTACCTTCTGGCTCTTTTCCGACGATTTTTTCCATTTGATTTTCCTCGAAATCCGGTGAGAAATGGTTGGATTTGTAGATTTGAGTGGCTAAGTTTGTATAATCGGAGTGTCCTAGGGGTTTTTCAGCATGTTGAATCCATTTATCCATTCATAAATGCAATTTAAACAACAAAAAATAGTGATTTTGTCCAGATTTATATCGTCGGATTCCAACCAAAAACCCAAAAGGTAGAACGTTTAGACAACGCCATATCAAAATCCTAAAATACATACCTCTTTTATTTATGCTACAACTTTTTGTCAGCTTAACCATTTTTAAAATAAGTTATACATTGTACTAGAAGAGACTGAGATATACAATCTAAAAAAAATAAAAAATGTTTGATAATGTTGAGACCCTTGTAGCCTACTGATTGAGGTGGATCTCGATGGCCATCCACCTTTTCCATTAAATAAACAATTCAAACCTATGGTTTTGATAAACCATGATATTCACCCTTTTGAAGGGAATGGGATGTAATTCCATCTTCATTTGATCATTACAAACATCATGTAATGATTTTCTAATTGTCTTATGTACATGCTTATAGCATAGCGTTAATGCACTGGATCCCATTATAACTCCATAGTTAAGCACGCTCTAGCTAGAGTAGTCCTAGTGTGTTACATGCCTATGGCATTTTATAAACTTAGAATAATTTATCCCACATGCATCATGGGAATGATTGTCCTCTCACTCTCTCATATATAAATGAGGTGAAGGAGGCCCTTTAAGCATGCATTGGAGTGTGATGTAAAACTTGTTGCTAATGAAGCATAGTTGACATCTCTTTCTTTTCAGAGATAAGCTACCGCATTCTGCCAGTTTGTATTCCATGGTGTTTTTCTATCTCATTCATTGATAGAAGTTGGGTTTCACTATATTTTTGTGTTCTTTGCTATATTTTTGTCTTTGTCTCATTTTGTTCTCAACATAATCCTAATCAATGGTATCATAGCAATTTTCTCCTTGTCATGTCTCAAAGCAGGTCCTCGACGAGGTCATGGTATAGAGAATTGGGTCTCGAGCTAGTTTCGCTTGAGGAAAACCTCTCTTGCTAGCCCAAGCAACCTCCCACAGTGGAAGATAAGAGAGATGAAAAAGCAGGAGATCCTTTCAAGACTTGCTCGAGGAAGCCCTTGTCCGACAGAGGAACAAGATGATGGACTAATTTGCTTAGATCCTTCGAAGACTATCAATGGCGGCGATCGAGGCATCTTGGAAAAGCAACCATTTCACAAATGTGACACCCTTCAAGGTACAAGTCAATTTTGATATCCCCTTATTTGAAGGCTAGATAGATGCAGATGCTCTACAAAAATGGTTGAATATGCTAGAAGGTTATTACTCCGTCCAAAAAAATTCGACAGTGAAAAGATCACCTTCGCGCTCCTTAAATCCCTTCCCCATGTCAGAGCTTAGTGGGAAGGTTATTGTGAGAGGTATATCATGAATGAATCTACACCATTCAGGAGAGAAACCACTTGGGCAGCCTTTGTAGATGCCCTAAAGGAGGAGTACTACCATGTCAGAAACTATGATGACCAATATATGAGATGGACGACTATGCGTCAAAAAAGAGATCAGACAGTGTTAGAGTACACTAACATCTTTCATAACTTGTGCTCAAAGCTGGGTTTAAAAGACTCTGAGTGACATTTGGTTTTGAAGTATCGTAGTGGTATACATAGGTACATCCAAACTGAGATGGATTTATTGGAAATCTCCTCACTAGGAGTTGCTTATCAATATGCAGTCAAAATTGAGCAGAAATTCAAGCAGAAAAGTAAGCAAGAGTTCAGGTCTGCAAATCCATAACAACCAAAGTATGGTAAAGACAACCCTAACTCACATAATAACCAATTCAAGACAACCATTCCAAGCCACAGTAAAAGAATGGTAACAGGAAGATGAAGAAGGACACTGGAAAGTGGTGCGAATTCCACAAAATCCCTTAGCACAACACCGATGAATTTCGCTCCAAATAGTCATTGGTGATCGAGCTCAAAGAAACATATTCAAGCCCCAACTCAGAATTTGATTTAGAACATAATAAAATGAGACAGATCGTTGATGCAGAACCCATTGCTATTGTCGCAACCACAACAATCCAACTAGAAGAACCAAAGGATGTGGGTGAAGGGGACCCCACTAGATTTCTTTGTTAATATCAGAAGCCAAAAGAACCTCATCTCGGTAGAGGTCGTCAAGAAATTGGATTTGTCAACAACACCACACCCACATCTATACAACATCAGGTGGCTTCGCCAGGGACGAGATCTTCATGTCAGCCAGCAGTGTCGCATTTCCTACGACATCAAGCCCTTCAAGGATGAGGTATTGTGTGATGTTTCCCCACTGGAATTTTGTGATGTTTTGTTATGTTAGCCATATATATATAGAAGTGTCATGTTGTTTACGAGTCTCAACCCCATAGTGTCATTGTTACTTTGGGGGTTATCTCTACAGGGTACCAGAGGTAGTTATGACTATTGTCCTACCAAAATAGTGTCGCAAAGTAATCTCTCATACCACAAAGTTTAACCCCTCCACGATATCGTCAGAAGGTGAACAAAAGGACACTGCAACCACTACAGCCTCGACCCAAAACATTTATGTCCAACAAAATTAGATCAATAAGATTGTAGAAGAGCATAAAGATATTCTTAATACACTTATGAGGGTGCCTCCACATTGCCTAGTCAAGCAAATTTATAACGCATCCCTTCTTGCTCTTCATGTTGCATCTTTACCATCTAAGTCCTACCACACTCAGGTATCATGCAGCTAGATTGGTTGAACATATCCAACCCCTCGAGCAACAGGTTCATGACAGCCTTCAACAAGCGCAAGAGGAAACAACTTCTTAAGCAAGGCAAGCAACTCGCCAAGGTTCAGAATTCAAAAAAAGATTCCTCGAGAACTTGACACAATGGGGACCATTCCTTCCTAAGGGGGAAGGAATGATAGGAATGATCCAAGTGGCCATCAACCTTTTCCATTAAATCAACATTTCAAGCCTATGGTTTTGATAAACCATGATAGTCACCCTTGTGATGGGGAATGGAATGTAATGCCATCTTCATGTGTTAATTACAAACATCATGTAATGATTTCCTAATTGTTGGGTATGTGTTATATAAAAAAAAAAAAATTGCCTCGGAAAATGTGTCGCATTTTTGCCTCATTTTTCATGTTGCCTCGATTTTTGTGTCCATTGTTGGGTGGCTTTTCAGCACATGGTTTTTTTCCAATGGTTTTCTATTTTTTGGTTAAGGAATTAAGGTTGTTGACTAATCCAGGTCATTGGATTAGGGTTTTGGATGTCACTGGCTCCTATATGTATATTGTATTGTAAACAATGTATCACTATGAATGAATATAGAATACATTGGTTTTCCCGGTTTGGGTTTCCAGAGGAAAATTTTCAGTGTAATGTTTGTATTTTCCATTGTATCTTTTCTGTTCTTTTACTAAAAATCAATTTGCAGTAAATATTGTACAAGGTTAAAATCTACATTTGGTATCAGAGCTTTGTTGGCTTAGGGGGGATGCCTTTGTGGTCAAGGGTTTGGCTCAGGACTATGATAAGTCTTGTTACAGTGGGAGATCTGTGGTATTGATTTTTTAGGTGAAAAGAAATGGCAAGCAATTCGAAAATGGAGATTGAGAAGTTTAATGGGCAAAGTTTTGAGTTGTGGAAGCTCAAGATGGAAGATCTGTTGGTGGAAAAAAATCAGTGGATCGTGGTAGATCCAGGTACTACACCTACAGGAACTTTAGTAGATGACTGGAAAAATTTGGATCGGAAGGTGAAGAGCATAATCTGATTGTGTCTCTCAAATTCAGTATTACTGAATGTGTCAAAGGAAGCTACATCCAAGAATTTATGGGATAAGTTGGGGAAGTTGTATCAGTCTAAGTCCCTAGTAAATAAACTTTCCTGATAAAGAAGCTGTATAATCTGAGGATGAGAGATGGAGACTCGGTGGCAGAGAATTTGAACGCTTTCAATACTGTGGTAAGTCAGTTAGTATCTATTGAGATTAAAATTTCAGATGAAGATAAGTGTATCAGTTTACTGTGTTCTTTACCAGACTCGTGGGATGGTCTGGTTGTGGCCATAAGTAGTAATACAATTTCCTTGAAGTTTGATGAAGTGGTCTCATCCTTGTTGTCGGAGGAGATGAGACAGAATAATATGGAAGGACAGAGCACAAACGCATTATTTGCAAGAGGGCGCTCCTAGGAAACAAATAGATCTAATTTCTCAAGTGGGAGATCTAAGTCTAAGGGTAGATCTATGATCCGGATTTCATGAGCAGAACGAAATGAATACAAATTATTAAAAGATGCTTAACACATAATAACATAGATACTATAAAATTGGTTTTCTATTCAATAAGAAAATAAGTTGAAACTGTAAAATGTAGCGGAAAACAAGCTTGATGGAATGGTGACGGCTTATCTTTGAGAAGAGATCTGACGGTTGCGCTCATAATTACAATGAGGCTCTGAAGGCCTTTTTACAATAAACAGGAATTTCAAAAACCCTAGACATACAAAAACCTAACCCTAGGAGATGAAGCGCCAAAATTCATGTGGGCCCCGTTTGGGTAAGTTGGTACATCAACTTCCCGGGGTTGTAATTTTTGCAAACGATCTTTGTTTTAGGCGCACGATAGCACGTTGGAAAGGTCTAATTGAGAAGAACGATTTTTTAGTGGCCCAGGTCAATGCCTTTAGCTGTCACTTGGGCCCCAAATCCCCCAAAAACATCATTTAGGGCCTCAAAACAGCCCTGGAAGTTCGGAACCCGAAAAACTGTCGAAAAACTGCCAAGGTGGAAAACTATTTTCGAGCCAGTGGAATAGGTGAGTAGCCACTGATATCCACCTAGATCAATCCTACCTCCTTAGGAAGAAATGGTCTCCATTGCATTGAGTTCCCCCATCATATGAGGAAATTTCTCATGAATTTGGCCTCGGGTGAGCCACTTTCCTTGGTGTAGGAGTTGCCCTGCTTGGACGACTCAATAAAGTTGGATCCTTTGTTGTCGAGTTCCCTTGATCTGTGTGTCCATAATCTATTCACTGGATTCCTTTTGCATTGAGTCAAGTTTGACCTCAGTTGGTGTCAACTGCTCTGTTATCTTTGATGTGTCCAATAATGGTGGGAAATATGGTCAAAGGAGAGCCACGTTGAAGACTGGGTGTAGGCCAAGGAAAGGGGGAATGTTGAGCTCAAAACATTGTCACCCACAGCCTTGTCAATGGTGTATGACCCATAACAGAGTGGGCGAAGCTTCCGATGGGGCCCTGTAAGGCGTTCTTTTTGCAACTGCAACCAAATTTTGTCGCCCACCTGAAACTTATGTGGCACCCGATGTTGATCATGGCATTGCTTGTACTTGGCATTAGACTTATGTAGAATATCCTAAACCTGTTGGCAGATGTGTTGGATCTGCTCAATGAACCGGGTGGCTTTGTCAGCTTCTGGTGGAGCAAGGGACTAGTTGGACGAAGTGGTCATCAGGGGTAGTGCAACATCCATGGGGCCCAATGGTTGGAATCCCAACCCTACCTGAAAGGGGTTGTGGCAAGTTAAGTTATGTAGTGCTCAGTTGTAGCTATGTTGTACATAGGGAAGACTCTCATCCCATGTGCGGAGGTGTTTTGAATTGTACATGCGCGGGATATGTATGATCATCCAATTGACAACCTCAGTTTGGCCATTTGTCTGGGGATGGAAGGCAGTGGATTTGGTGAGCTTGGTATCCAGCAGTGACCAGAGGCTCAACTAGAATGTGTTGAGGAACCGACTGTCACGATCTTAGTTGATGGTTTGTGGGATCCCAAAATGTACCCATACTCACTCAAAGAAAATCTTGGCAGTGGCTTCTGCTCTGATGTTCTTCTTGCAGGCAGCTAGAATCGCCATCTTGGAAAAGCGATCAAAAACCACAAAAACACAGTCATTTCCCCTCTTGGTGGATGGGATGCCCAACATGCAGTTCATTGAGATGGATTCCCACAGCCTGTCAGGAGTAGGCAGAGGGGTGTACAGGCCCTGTTTCTTAGTGGTCATTTTGGCAATAGTGCAGGCGGTGTAGAACCTAATATACTTGTTGACATCATGTCAAAGTTTCGGCCAGTAGAAATGATTTTGCAGCACTGCCACTATCTTTTCGATGCCAAAGTGTCCTGCCACCTAACTGTAGTGAGCTTCCCAAATCAGCTTCATGTGCTCGCCTGATGGAATGCAAAGATGGCCCATATGACACAAAATCTTGTCCTAAAGATGGAAATTGGAAATTAGCGACCACTAAGTTGGTGCCCAACATTTGGTAGGTGGTGGAGAAGTCGGGGTCTGTCTCGTAGAGCTGGGGCCATCTAGAGGTCTCGTGGCCGCAAGAGTCTAGCACCGTGGTGAGTGTCACGACTGGAGGTCGGCTGAGGCAATCAACAAATCAGTTGGTACTTCTGGTTTTATACCATATGTTGAGATGGAAATGTTGTAAGTATGTGGACCACTTTTGATGGTCGTCATTCTGCAATTTTCCTTGGGTCTGCATGAACTGTAGTGGCTTGTGATCAGTGTGGATGATTGTCTCCTTCCCAAGAATGTAATGTCTCCACTGGCAGCAAGCTTGCACAATGGAGTACATTTATTTTTTGTAAGTAGGGTACTTACAGACAACATCTGATAGTGTCTCACTATGATATGCCACAGGGTGGACATGTTGATTGAGAACGACACCCACAACATAGTCTGAAGCATCTGTCTCGATCTCAAAGGGATGATGTAGGTCCATTAATGAAAGTATTGGGATGATCACAAATGCTTCTTCAAGCCATCGAAGGCTTGTTGTTGGGATAGGCCCCACACAAATTTTTCCTTACCGCCACCCCTGGTTACTTGGTTAAGGAGCCATGTGATATGAGAGAATCCCAACACAAACCTACGATAGAAATGGGTGAGGCCCAAGAAGCTTTGAAGTTCAGTGACTGTGGTTGGGGCTAGCCAGTGACGGATGACCTGGAACTTGTTTGGATCCACATGCACACCATGTTGATCAACGATGTAGCCTAAGTAATGGACCCTATCCATGTCGAAGGAGCATTTTTCCAAGTTTTCATATAGTTTGTGTTGTCGCGGGGTTTACAGAACCGATTGAATATGCTACAAGTGTTCCGCCCAAGTCTTGTTGTATATAAGGATGTCATTCAGATACACCACTACAAAAGCATTGGTGAAAGGTCGTAGGATATCGTCCATCATCCTCATAAAAGTTGTTGGAGCATTTGCCAAACCAAAGGGCATTACCAGCCATTCAAAAAGACCATCTTTTGACTTGAAGGCAATTTTCCATACATCTGTCAATTCTATTGGGACCTGGTGGTAGCCAAACTTCAGATCAATATTATTGAAGTATTTGGCCCCCGTGAGCTAATCAAGGAGATCGTCAATTCGAGGAATTGGGTACCGGTTTCGGACTGTGATTTTATTTAAGGCCCGATAAACAATGCAGAGTTGCCAACTCCCGTATTTCTTCTGCACCAACACAATTGGGCTCCCACAAGGTGATGAGTTGGGAAGGATGTGCCCCTTATGGAGCAGTTCTTGGATCTACCTCTTGATCTCCTCATTTTCTAATAGAGAGTGGTTGTAGACTGGCCCATTGGGTAGCGGTGCGCCTGGGGTCAAATCGATGGGATGCTTGACCTAGCAATGCAGAGGTACCCCAATAGGAGAGGAGAAGATATATGAGTATTCTTCCACGACCTTATCCACTTGCTTATGTTTTGTGGAGAGATCGACCACGGAGGCCCTAGATGTGGCTGCGATCTTTCACTCACTTTGAGAGAGAATCACGAAGAAGACAATTTTCTCGGTCTGAGAAATGACCTTCCTACATTGCTTGGCAGAGATCAAGGAAATAACACTAGGAGGGACTGCCTCGGGTATCCTGTACAATTTCATGTTCAAAGTAATAATAACACTACAAGGCCTAGACTCGTATAAAGCATGATGTTTCCATAAATGAGGTTGCCCCAAAAGAACATTACAAACTTCGAGAGGAGCAACATCACACAATACCTCATCTTTGAAGGGCTTGATGTCGTACGACAGTCAACATTGTTGGTTGATGCGAAGATCACTTTCTTGGCGGAGCCATCCAATGGTCTAGGGTTGTGGGTGTGGCATTGTCGGTAGGGCCAGGCACTTGACGACCTCTGCTGAGATGAGGCTCTTCTGGCTACTGCTATCAACGATGAATTGCAACAGGGTGACTTTTACCCACATATATGAATAGAAGAGGCGCTTGCCTTCTTCCGGCTCGTTTGGTTCACTAGGCTAGAGCTTGGTGGTAGAAACGGTGGAATTGGGTTCCATGTCAATGATTTGTCTTCCCCTTTCTGGTTTTGACTCAAAGTCAGAACCCACATCTGATTCATAGGCTTTCACTTTGGCCACCAGTGATTTCTTTGAGCGACAATCAACAGTGTTATGCCAAGGGCTCTTATGGAATTTGCACCACTTCCCGGTATCTTTCTTTATCTTTTTCATGTCCTTCTTTACTTGCGGCTTGGACTGGTTGTCTTGATACTATCCATCTTTGCTCTGTCCTTTTTTTATGGGTTGGGGCCGCCCTTTCCTGGCTTTTTTTGTGAGGGGTTCCCAGGCCCAAATTGTCGCGTCTTTTGTTTGAGCTTCTGCTCGATTTGACGACATATCGGTAGGCTGCGCCCAAGGATGAGAGGTCCAGAAATTCCATTTCGGTTTGGATGTATCTATGTAGAGCATCGTGATACTTGAGCACCAGATGTCGCTCTGAATCTTTGATACCCAACTTGGTGCGCAAGGTATGGAAGATATTTGTGAACTCTGGCACTGGTTGGTCTCTTTCTTGCCACAGTGTGGTCCATTTGGTATACAAGTCGCCATAACTTCTGACAGGGTAGTATTGTTCCTTAATAGCATCCCTGAAGGATTCCCAAGTGGACGTGACTATAAATAATGAGGGTTCCTATGTTTCCTTTTGCTCACAGAAAGTTTCCCACCAATATTTGACATGGGGAACGACTTTGAGGAGCGCAAAAGTAATATTTTCTCTATTCGAAAACGTTATGGACAGAAAAATACCCTTCTATTAGATTCAACCACTTGTCTACATCATCTGCATCTATCTGACCTTCAAATATAAGAATATCGAAGTTTATTTGTACCTTAAAGGGGGCGACGCCCGCGCTCAAGGAAGATGTGTCGCTTGTTGGTAGTCGTCGAAGGATTTGCGCGAAACTATCCATCATCTCGTTCCTTTGTTGCGTGAGGGCTTCCTCAAGCAACATTTTGAAAGGATCTCCTTTCTCATCATCTTTATTTTCTCCTACCATGAGAGGTCACTTGGGTGTGCGAGAGCTTTTGTCCTCAAGAGAAAGAAGCTCAAGACCCAACTCTTTGTACCCTGACCTCATTGGGGACATGCATTAAGTCGACAAGGAGCAAACCGCTCTGATACCAATGATATGGATTTTATGAGTAGAATGAAATGAATACAGATTATTAAAATATGCTTAACACAGAATAACAAAGATACAATAAAATTAGTTTTCTATTCAATAAGAAAATAAGCTGAAATTGTAAAATGCAGCGGAAAACAAGCTTGTTCGAATGGTGGCGGCTTATCTCTAAGAAGAGATGCGATGGTTGTGCTCATTCGCAAGAAGATGATTACAATGAGGCTCTGAAGGAATTTTTACAATAAACAGGAATATCAAAAACCATAAACATCCAAAAACCTAACCCTAGGAGATGAAGCGCCAAAAGTCATGTGGGCCCTGTTTGGGTAAGTTAGTACATCAACTTCCCGAGGTCGTAACTTTTGTATACGATCTTTGTTTTAGGCGCATGATAGCCCATTGGAAAGGTCTAGACGAGAAGAACGGTTTTCGAGTGGCCTAGATCAATGCCTTTAGGAATCACATGGGCCCCAAATCCCCAAAAAACATCGTTTAGCGCCTCAAAACGGCCCCGGAAGTTCGAAACCCGAAAAACTATCGAATAATTGCCAAGGTGGAAGATTGTTTTTTGAGCCAGTGGGATAGGTGGGTGGCCACCGATATCCACCTAGATCAATCTAAATCTCCTGGAAATTTTGTAAAGGTATGTTAGAGATGTGGAAAATAACGACACTATAAGAAGCAGTGTAGATACAAAGTTGAGAAAAAGAAGGGATCTGAAGAATCTCCTTCTACAGAAGAAAAGACCTCCAAGGAAGAAGGAGGGGATGTGTACTTGGATTCGTCAAGCACACATGTAGATGACGGGGCATGGTTGGTTGACTCAGGTGCATCCTTTCATATGACTCCACACAAGGAGTGGTTATGTGAATATGAAATGTATGATGGAGGTAATGTTTTCCTAGGTGATGACTCGACAACCAGAATCATAGGTCGAGGAAAAGTCAAGTTGAGGCACATAGATGGAAGGATTAGAACACTACCTAGTGTTCTGCACATCCCAAGATTGGCCAGAAATTTGATTTTTGTAAGAAAAATGGACGATGCAGTGGTAAAAACAATATTTGAAAAGGAAACCTGCAGAATGGTTCGAGGAGCAATGGTTTTGTTGAAGGGAGTTTGGTTTAGAACTCTGTATAAGCTACAAGGAAGCACTATTAGTGGTGGGTGTAATATTTCCATTGTTCCTGATATTGGGTTTGAAGAAGAAATAACTCCCACAGTCTCTGGAGAAAAGGTTATAATGTGGCATCAAAACTGGGGCATATCAGAGAGAAGGGTCTTCGACTACACGGTAAAGGTATGGTTGAAGGTATGTCTAACTGCTCTCTAGATTTTGATTTCTGTGAACATTGTGTATATGGGAAGAAAAATCGGGTAAGATTCCCCTCTGGTGCCTTGAGGGCAGAAGAAATTTTATAGCTAGTTCACAGTGATGTTTTTGGACCTGTATCGATCCCATCATTGGGAAAATATGTGTACTATGTCTCATTTATAGATGACTTATAAAAGAATACTTGGATATATTTCCCCAGGAAGAAATCTAAAGTCTTTGACAGGTTTAAGGAGTTCAAGGCTCTTGTTTAGAATCAAACAGAGAGAAGAATTAAGGTGTTGAGGACAAATAATGGCGAAGAGTTCTATGGGAATCAATTTGAAGAATTATGTAAGAAGTGCGGTATAGCGAGGCAGAAGACTACTCCATATACACCTCAACAAATTGGAGTTGTAGAAAGGATGAACATGACACTGATGAAAAAAACAAGGTTCATGCTCAGTGGTGTCGGATTGGGGCAAGAATTATGGGCAGAGGCAGTGGGTAATACATGTTACCTGGTCAACAGATCACCCTCATCAACACTAGATGACAAGACTCTACGAGAGGTATGGACTAGTAAGAAACCTTCGCTCACACATCTCAAGGTATTTGGTTGTGATGCGTATGTTCATGTTCCAAAGGAAAACAAGAGTAAGCTAGATAAGAAGGTTGAAAAGTATATCTTTATTGGATATAAAGATTGTCTCAAAGGTTATAAGCTTTGGAACCCATAAACTAAGAAGGTAGTGTATAGCCGAGATGTGGTATTTAGAGAAATGAAGGATGTTGTTAAACAATAAGTCCTACCAAGTAAGGAAGAACCAAAGAAAATAGAGTTTGATTTAAAGGATGATGAATCAGACTCTACATAAGACCATGAATCAGAAGAAGAAGATCCCCATACTCCAGTATTGAGGAGATCGGTTCAAGAAAGAAGGCTACTGGAAAGGTATACTTCGTCTTATTTTTGTTTGAATTTTGTTTCGTCTATTACTGATGATGATCCTAGAACTGTTAGGGAGGCAGTGGAGTCAGAGGATGGAAATCTCTAGAAAAAGGCCATGGACGAAGAAATGGCAACCTTGGATAAGAATGAGACAGGGGATCTTATGGAGTTGTCGATTGGAAGAAATCCCATTGGCAGCAAATGGGTATTTAAAAAGAAGCTAAATGCGGAACGAAAAGTGGAGAAGTACAAAGCTCGGTTAGTAGCAAAGGGTTATTCCCAGGTTAACGGAATTGATTTTGGTGAGATTTTTTCTCATGTTGCCAAGTTAACCTCTATAATATTTTTGTTATATGTTGTTGTTGCATTTGATTTTGAAGTAGAACAAATGGATGTGAAGACAACATTCCTACATGGGGATCTGGAAGAAGAAATCTATATGGAGCAGCCAGAATGATTTGTTGTGAAGGGAAAGAAGGAGCTGGTATGCAAGCTGAAAAAGTCTCTGTATGGTTTAAAACAATCACCAAGGATGTGGTATCAAAAATTTGTTACTTATATGTTGGGACTTGGTTTCACAAGAAGCAAAGAGGATCATTGTGTGTATTTTAAATTAATTGGTGATCATTTGATTTATTTGGTCTTGTATGTGGATGGCATGTTGTTGATAGGAAACAACAAGGAGATTATCCAAGATGTGAAAACTCAGTTGTCCTCTAAATTTGACATGAAGGATCTCGATGCTTCAAATTTCATTTTAGGCATGGAAATTAAAAGATATCGGAAAAAGAGGAAACTCTGGTTAAATCAAAGAAAATAGGTCGAGACAATATTGCAGAGGTTTAATATGTAGGAATATTGATCCAGATTTATGCAGGAACACAATGAAATATAGAAATACACATAAACACAGATATGCAACAGAAGTAAAACTTCATTTCATTAACAACAAATGACTGAAATATGCTTATAGACAGAATGGAAATAAAATAGCTCGGACACTGGTAGCTTATCTCTGAGAAGAGATGTGGCGGCTACTGGCCTATGAACTCTGTATTACAATGAGTCTCGAAGGCCTATATATTATTGAGAAACAATGGAAAACCCTAAACATCCAAAAACCTAACCCTAGGAGATGAAACGCCAGAATATGGGCCCCGTTGGGGTAAATTGGTACATCAATTTCTCGGGGTCGTAACTTTGGCATACTATCTTCGTTTGACGCACATGATACATCGTCAGAAAAATCTATCCGAGGACTACACTGCTGACATCAAATATCGAGTATGGTACTATCTCATATTCGTCAAAGCATTCATGCCCAACAAACATCATTTAAGGCCTCAAAACGGCTCCGGAAGTTCAGGACCCAAAAAATTGCTAAAAATAGTAAATTGTGCTACAATTAAGGAAACTAAAAAACCGAAAGAAACAATGGTGTGGATCCAAGTGGAATAGGCGGGTGGCCACCAATATCCACCTGGATCAAATATAAATTGGTCAAGGTTCCTATTCATGTTGGTGTAAAGTTATCTACGGATCAATGTCCTAAGACACAAGAAGAAGAGAAGGACATGTCTCGTGTTCCATATGCGAGTGTAGTTGGAAGTTTGATGTATGCAATGGTCTGTACTAGACCAGACATTGCACATGCGGTGGGATTTTTGAGCAAGTATATGTCAAAACTAGGGAAGGAGCATTGGACAACAATAAAAAGTGTTTTCAGATATTTGTGTGGCACTGCTAGCTATGGATTGTGCTACCAAGGAAGACTGGGGTTGGACAAAGTGTTTGATATACATGTCTTTGTAGATGCAAACTGGGCTGGAGATTTAGATCGTAGGAGATCTACAAGTGGGTATGTGTTTAACCTGTTTGGAGGAGCAATAAGTTGGATGAGAAAAAGACAGGTTATAGTGGCACTTTCAACTACAAACGTTGAATACATGGCAGCCACTCATGTAAGTAAGGAAGCAGTATGGTTACAAAGATTGTGTTCAGGTATTGGGTTGGTACAACAAGCTGTAAGGATAGATTGTGACAGTCAGAGTGCAATTTTTTTGGCTAAGAACCCGGCTTATCATTCAAAGACAAAGCATATTAATATTCAATATCACTTTGTGAGAGACATGGTTGAAGAAAAGAAAGTATTGTTCATGAAGGTGGACACTTTGAAGAATTTTGAAGATTCGTTAACAAAATCTGTGAGCACTGAGAAGTTCTCTTGGTGTAGAGGATCCATGGGCATTGTTGCCCTGGATTGTTGACTATGTAACCCCTTGTATGCAAAGAAAACAACAAGTGGGAGAATGTTGGGTATGTGTTATATTCCTTGCACGGGTAGTAGTGTCTACATTGCGTCGGGGGCGCAAGGGGATTTGGGGGCAATGCCCCTAAGAAATTTGTTTTGTCTCGGTAAATGTGTCACATTTTTGCCTCGTTTTTAATGCTCCCTCGATTTTTGTGTCCATTGTTGGGCGATTTTTCAACACATGGTTTTTTGTGGATGATTTTCTATTTCCGGTTAAGGAATTAACGTTGTTGACTAATCCAGGTCATTAGGTTAAGGTTTTGGATGTCGTTGGCTCCTGTATATTGTATTGTAAACAATGTATCATTATGAATGAATATATAATATGTTGGTTTTCCCGGTTTGGGTTTCGAGGGGAAAAATCTCAGTGTAATGTTTGTATTTCCCATTGTATATGTTATGTTCTTTTACTGAAAATATGTTTGTAGTAAATATTGTACAAGGTTAAAATCTACATTAATGGCCTTATGTACATGCTTACAACATAGTGTTAATGCATCGAATCCCATTAACTTTGCAGTGAAGCGCGCTTGGGCTAGAGTAGTATTGGGATGGGTGACCGCCCGGAAAGTCCTAGTGTTTTACATGCCTATGGCATTTTATAAACTTAGACTCATTTATCCCACATGCATCATTGGAATTGTTCTCCTCACACTCTCTCATATATAATTGAGGTGAAGGAGGCCCTTTACGCATGCAATGGAGTGTGATGTAAGCCAACATCTCTTTCTTTTCAAAGATAAGCTACCCCATTCTGTCAATTTGTGTTCCACATTGCTTTTCTATCTTATTCATTAATAGAACTTGGGTTTCACTGTATTTTTATCTTATTGATTAATAGAAGTTGGGTTTCACTGTATTTTTGTGTCTTTGTTGTATTTTTGTTTTTGTCTCGTTTCGTTCTTAGCATAATCTGGATCACCTGTACTACCACAAGGTGTTGTAATTTCAAGGACAAAATAACTTTAATAATATATATATATATATAATTAGTATCATAAATTTTGAAAAAATGTCATGCACTAGAACAATGGTTTCTCTACAATTGTACAATTTTTCTTAAGGAAAATCTATTGGTAAGGTGCTTAACAACTACACTAACGGAAACATATACATTATATTTTGCTTAAAAAATAACATACCATTGTTTTTTTGTTTTTGTAACTAAAAGGAACTATATATTAATATTAACAAAAATGCGTGGCCTTACAAAAACTAGAGTCTGCCATATGTCCTGCCACATCTGGGAAACTAGGACAGGTGCCCATCAAAATATGAGAGCAACTGTAATTGTTTGAACAAGACAGTGTAAATGATTATCTGTCGAAAATGGTTGCAATGACCGACTAACCAGTGGCCATGGCCGACTAACATACATCGTAAGGCAAAGAATCTCCATTCTCTACATAAGTGACAAAGCCAAAAGAAGAACATACACCTGAGGGAGCTAGTCCAAATGCGAGCTCGAGCTTCCATGAGCGTTGTAAGATGGAAAGAATTTATGGCCGCAGGTTAGGCACCGCTTGCTTGTTGGAGCTTTAGTCATGGCGTCGATCAGGAAGTCCATTCTCTATCCCAGAATTCATTGGATGTGTGCTTGGTCGTCAAGTTTCTGCCATAGTTCAAAAATGAGCTGAAGATGCTCATCTGGAAGTCGAAGCGGGGTGGACGAAGGTGGATCCTCCATCAACTCTGCATCCATCTCCAAGTCTACATTTGTAGCTGTCAATGGAATTTCCATTTGCCAACTAGGAGGAATTTCTTCCTCCACAATGCGTGCTCCAGTGTCAAAAATGTGGTCTGGAGTATGGGCTCTAAGAGGGGCAATTTTAGGGTGAAATCTCAGCAGAGGAGTGAGCTCCTTAGGAGGTAGAATTTCCTCTTCGATAGGGCAACTACCATAGTCAATTATGGGATTAGAGGTGGGAGGCAGGGGTTGTTGAGGCTAATTATGGCTTGGGTCGGGATTACTGGTAGTGATGAGAGCGAGCTAAGAGGGGTCGAGACTATTACGTCTGGTTAGAGTGTTGTAATACAACGAACCCCTTCTAGATTTTCCCCTCTCCTTGGGCATGGTGTAGGAGTTATGGGTGGGACTGTGCAGGAAAATCAAGGAAGGATTGATGGTGGATGGCCAGACATGCAAGAGCAAGAGGGAGCCAAGGAGTAGACGAACATGCAACAAAGATAGAATGGGAGAGCACTCAAGGGCACAGGACTTCATAGTGCCTTGCGAGTTGACAAGGGTGAATGCCATGAAAGCCGAGGTGATTGCTTTGTTGGTTCTAATACCCTTCTTTGTACACCCAGCCTAGTTCGCGCAAGGGGCCATTAAGTCACCCTGGAGTGCCCAACGCACTACCATAACTTCTATTTGAGTGTGAGTCATTTGATCTAGATGGGAAGGAGGCTGGCGGCAGGGGTTAATAATACTCAATGTTGTCTGTCGCTACCTGTCGTCCATTGAGAGCCATTTGTCACCCCATCCAGGAAACATACCACTGTTATAAAAACTCAACTTTCACATATTTTTTCACAAAATATATAAATAAAAATTATATATTTGGAAAGTTAATTCGATTTCCTCCATTTCATCTTTTTACATCATATTTAAATTCATTATAAAAGTACCTTGAATAATCCCTCCAATTTAATAGATTGTTGTTTTTCCATGTTTGCATTGCTATAATAATAATAATAATGGTCACGATGAAGCCAAACACCAAATTTGTGTATGAGAACCCCTTGTTTGTAGAACAAGGGAACTACGATTTGAGTACTAAAGTCTATGGAGGTATACATATCCTACCCCCTTTGGATTTGAACTTGTGACCTCTTAGAAGGAAACACATGCTATTAACGGTTCATGAGACACCATCATTAACTTACACCTACCCCAAAATACAATATGTATAATATCATTATATATAATCAATATAAAACTTTAAAAAATAAACATAAATAAAAAAAAGGTACTTCCCTTTAAGTGAAGATTCTATTAACTTAGACTTTTTGTACATAAATTTTATGACGAAAAAAACTCAACCTTGATTTTTAAAGGCATCAATGACAAATTATAAAGAGAAAAAGTAAAGTGAGGGAATCCAAGTGTCATCTAGCCCATCCTATGAAATTCACGTGCTTCACTCAGCATTACGAACATGAATCTATAAAGAAGATGACTTATAATTATATGTTATTAATTATTATTAACTAATACAATGACATAATAATCTAGACTATAACTAGCTAGAACAAAATATATTTGAGCATAATAATTGGTACAACCAATTATATTTTATATAATTTATATACTTGTTAATTTAAAATTAATATTTAAAATAATTTTTTATATAATTTATATATTTGTTAATTTAAATTTAATATTTAAAACAAATTAAAGTTAAATTTTAACAAATAAATTATTTACATACACATTTATTAAAAGTCAAATAAATTTAAAGGTAAACATAGAACTATATTCCAACATAGTATGGAATAATAAAATAATAAATCAACATAATTCCATTTGAATTAAGTTTGTACTTCTTTTTTTTTTATGATTAATGTATCATTTATTAAAAGTCAAATAAATTTAAGTGTAAACATAGAACTATATTCCAACATAGAATAATAAAATAATAAATCAACATAATTCCATTTGAATTAAGTTTGTAATTTTTTTTAATGATTAAAGTATATGAGGTTAAGATGAATTTTTATTATAATATGTATTTATTCACTACTTTTGTAGTGTTACAATTTTTATTTTTATTTTTATTTTTTTTTTGGAAAAAGGGTAAATTTTATTTCAAGAAGAAGTAAAATTTACATTATAAATAATATATGTAGCCATGTATTTCGTTTACTAGTCTTTTAATCCGAAAATATTTTTTAAACGATAATGGTTGAGTTATTATGCATGTGTTTATTAACCATTTAGGAAGCTTAATGAAAGAGGAAGAAATATGATAGCCACATAAACATATACATAACTGAAATGAAGCATAAACAACAACAAACCAGAAACACCAATGTGATAATGGAGTTCGACAATCTCGCCTACATCTCTGGGCCTTTGTCTCAGTGGGTGAGGCTTTCTTTAATTACATCACAGTAGTGCCAAAAGGTTACAAAACTGATATCGTCTTGTTCTACTAGATCTCAAGAACCCAATAGAAGAAACGACACTCAAATCAGATGACCGCAGCTCCCAAAAATGGCTCGCAAAGGTGCATTCCTCAACATCTTCCTCGCATTAAAAATGGCTTTGGCTTGGAAAATATTCAACATAAACCTGCTCTTAATATCCTCTCATGGCCTCAAGAAGTCTTGGTTTATATAGATCTGAAGTTGGTAACCATCTCCCAACTTCCCCCGAAGATCTGGCCTAAAAAATAGCCCAATATCCCCCAAAAAGGGCAAAAAATCTCCAAAAATGATGAATAAAATCACAAAAATCACTATAATATAGTTCATAACCCACTTTATGGCTAATATTGGGCGTTGGCCCCTGGTCGTATAGGCGCGCCCCATGTGTCCTTGCACCATGTGTTGGAACGTTTGGCCCCTTAGTTCTCGGCTCCTGGTCGCATTGAAGGCCATGTGGCCTCGATCTAGTTCTTCCATGCTCTAAACAGTGGTTAGACCCCCGATTTGATAGCCCCTAGTGGGCAGGCTAGCCCAATTGACTGAGGCTAACCTTAGCCATCTGCGCCAAGCATTAACGATGGAGTCTGGGTCATATGCAACATCCACGGGATCGGGAGCCAAATCGTTTAACACCTCCACGCGCCTAGTTATATGGAGGGTAATAAACCAAGGGTTGGGGCCTATCCCCGACCCTTTTCGCATCGAACCAAACCACCACACCACTTTAAATTAAAGTTCGATGCTATGGTTAATAAGCACCAAATGCGGGCGGGTTGGCTAGCCCAGCCCTGCCAAACCCTAGTCCGATGGGTGGTCTAGTGTTTGAAACTCGTAAAATCCAAAAGTTTTTGCAAGGAAAACTTGAACCAATCCATGGGTGCTACAAGAAGCCCATGTTTGGGCCACGTGGCACCTCCCCATTCGCCATCATAAATGTCACTTGTCAATCGTTGATTGAACCAGCTCTAACACACGTGCCTGCCATGTCACTTTGTCTTTGTACCTGCCACTGGACCTGCCACATCATCCGTACGGACATGCCATGTGTCACCACTGTAAGGGTGGCACATGTCACTCCCAGATTAGTCCACCTGTCCGTCCACATCAGCATTCGTACACCCAGTCAACCTACCACGTGTCACCTCCAGAAGCTACCAATTGTGCCTTCCATGTCAGTTGTACGATCGTACAACCTATACAGTCGACTAGCACGTGGCACTGTACGCACTATATAGTCCTCATTTTTTACACGTTTGGCAAAACGAACAGATCGCCATAACTTTAGCATACAATGTTCGCTTGAGCCCGTTTAAGTTGTGTTGGGTTCACATCAACGAGGTCTACGAACACGTCTGTTTTGAAGCCATTCTAAGAACTTTGAATTTTAGGCCTTTCTGAGCCCCATCAAGCTCCTGGATCCGAATTTGGACCACACCTCCCCACTAAAGGACCTTTTGGTCCCCAAAAGGTTACTGACCAGTCATCAAGCTCGGGATAGGCCACCCAACTTATTCCTTGTCTTTGAACTTTGTCATGTGCACCTGTCTCATCAAGATCAACTGTAACACAATCATGATAACTGATAGCATATTGTTAGCCATTTGAACCCTGTCACATCTTACTAAAGCCACTATCATCCATGTAGACAACATTACTAATGATAGCATCAAAAATATGACTGCAAATGAGCTGATATGTTTGTAATATTTGCACAACATTAGCTTATCTTAAAGCAAACTGTGATTGTTTTTCCATTCTACAATCATCTCATGTTCTTTCTTAATATCGATTACTTGACTTGAAACAATTATAGGTGTATTGCTTGCTTGAGCTGCCTTCTTTAATTGTTCCATTGTTTGAAGAGTTTTATTTGCCTTTACATGTTGAGCATGAAGCACATATTCTTGACCTACTTTGGTTAAGTGATATTGATTCTTTGTCCTGTAGAATATTTCTCTACGATCATACAAGTATGGACTGCCTAAGACCATACCACATTCACTTAGTGGCACTACATCACATGTTACCTCGTCTACAAACTTAGATGAAATTGTAAATTTTAATGTGCACTGCTTGGTTATGTGCATTTTATGATTGTTGCTTATCCATTTAAGTGTGTAAGGCTTATGATGTATCTGTGTTTTTAATCCCAATTGCTTAACCAATTCCAATG
>ML850021.1:5576-22521 GCA_009831015.1 Picea engelmannii
AGGAAGAGGACGTCCCAGGCCTAGGTTATCTACACCTAGGGCCGTTTTCTTTTAGGGTTTGATGAAAGAGCCTTGCCTTAGCAACACTCTCCCTCTTTAAACTCTCTTGTCTTGATTTTGCTTTTCATTGAGCTAGCTGTTTGTCGGGAAGGAGGAGAGAGCATGAGGCCTTGTTTTAGCAACACCGGAGTGAGCCTCTCTCCCCTAGGGTTCTGTCTTTAAGGCCCGGCTTTAGCAGCACCTTTGTCCTTTAAGTCTCGTCCCCTTCAACTTGTGCGTCCTTCACCTTTTTGACTCCATTAACCCTTAGGCACTGATCTTAAGCCTCCAAGCGTTGAAGTGAAAGTGATCAAACAAACTCTCAAACTCTTTGCTAAATTGAAACCCTATCTATCTACTAACCCTAAAAAGGTTGACGTCACCCTTGGTTATTTCATCCTGACCCAACAACTTTCCTTTATTAGGCAATTGGATGGTGTTTAAAGCATTTATTGAATGAGGGATTGATTGGATACATTGATTGTTACATCATCTTGATATTTATTGGTGAAGTGATATTATTTCATTGCTGTATTAACAAACATTGACTTCGTCAATATTTGTTGTTATAATTGCTTATACATTGATATCAGATAGTCTTATGAAGTACTAAACCATTGAATCATAGCTTGCATATATATTGGTTTGCTGTTGCTTTGTTCCGAGCAGGTGTTCTTCTTTGGGCCTACACTTCATTATTGGCTGTTTAGCCGGACTATTTGTTTTGGTGGTGACCTGTGAAGGGGGAACTTAACTTTGACTTTTAAAGTTTTGCCTCTTCAAAACCCCAGGTTACCGGGGACGTCTCCCCTGGGCCTAACCTCCCTAAAGAGAAAGAACCTCCCCATCGTGGTGACATTGGGTGGGATAGGTTCCTGTTACGCCAGTTTGACCTTCTACTTCTCAGCCATCTGACCTAGCTACAAACTGTGCGATAACAACCACAAAAGTAAGTCAAAGGGACTGTTGAGTACAATGATGTCTGTTATTGCAGGATTTGTACTTATGCAAAGTCCAACACAAGATCCCCAAATCTTGTGTAACAATGGAAGAAACTACCACTGTCACCTTATTAGGATCTTGTCTCGTTTTAGTGATGGAAGTGGTCCACCACAAGGGAGGCTTCCTTGGTGACCTCAAGGGATAAAGTAACAAGTTTAGTAGTCAAGCCTACTGCCTCCTATCTTGATCATCGAATTGTTGGTCTAGGTCAGGACTCCTAACTCTTGACACTAAAGTCCTAAGTCAATATATTGTTTAGATTTTTGCCTCATGCCATCATCCGAGTGCAATTATGGAGAATAGAGATGTTATGGAATTTATGAGAACTCTGAGGAGACATGAGGAATATATCCAATCTAACAGTTGCTCCCTGTTCTTAGTCACAACCAAAGTGTGGGAGAATGAACACCACTGTGTCTCTCAGCATGCAACCATCATGAATTTATTGGTTCAGAAAAGATAGAGGCTTAACATTTTGGAAGCTGAATGTAGTATGTTGCGGAATTTGGCAATCAATCTTTGCAATGTCTCTCTCTCCTTAGCCTCAAACAACAAGATATTAGTCAACTCTACTCAAGCTGAATTCAAGGAAGAGGAGACAGTTCATTAGCTAAAGGACTCGATGGGTATCGAGTAGTGGCACTGTCCCCTCTTAGAGGTTGGTGAGAAAGAAGCGATTAGCCTTTCATGCCTTTCGTTAATTCTTATGTTTTTTAGAGTCATTACGATCTTAGGTGTTTTTGTCAAACATGCTACTTGCAGGGAAACTTGGAATGTCTATTTTATAGTCTGTTGCAAACTTTACTATGTAGCTTCAGATAGTTGTTTAATATTGGGCATTGAAACTCTGAAACAATCTTTTTTGTATAACATTGTTAGCCTGGCTGCAACCTTTTCATATAATATAATATTTTCCTATTTCGGTTTAAAAAAAAATTCAAGCAATGAGGTCCCAAATATAGAGGGTTGTTTCTTCATGAAAAGGATACAAATATCCATATATACTTTTGATGCATTATCGAACAATTTGTACCACATTTTTTCTCTCGCCTTGTCATTGTGTCAACACTTGATTGTAATAGCTCACAAAGTGCTTGTGCACTTTTAACTTGGTCAAAAGCATCAATGGATTTTAGGAACATTGTGCCCTTTAGATAAAAGCCAAGGAAATCATCAACTTTTCCGAAAGCATCAACAGATTTCAAGAACATTGTGCCCTTTAGATAAGAAACAAGGAAATTTATCAATGTTCTATTCTTTGTATTTGTCTTCCTATCACTCATCATGGCATAACTTGTGTTTGCCTATGGTTGAGAATTTGGGTCACATACTTGTTAAATTATGAGCTTGATTTAATACTGTAAGTACTTCTTTAAATTTTGACTGTACTTTGAACTTAGCTTAACATAATTCATAAACCAGAACAGTAATAATCATAAGAATTTACCAGCATGCAAGATCACAACACATGTACCCTGGGGAAACCCTATACAGGGAGAAAAACCTCAGCAAACAATCTCCTTTTATTGCATTAATAAAGTATGATCACTTACAAATATCCACCATGAAATTCTGCTCTTAAAGAGCTTGCCAAGTTGACTCTGATCTGACTGTGTAACTAAGAGACCTTGCTGATTTATATCCACCTGTTACAGATCAGCACTGAAGATGTTCTTTGCTGATATACGATGCCTCTTCTTGACTGTTACGCTGCCTCTTTATTGACTGATATTGCAGCCTCTTAATGACTGATACACCACTCTGTTATGCGCCTTCTCTATGGCTGATATACCACACTGTTATGCGCCTTCTCTATGGCTGATATACCACTCAACTTCCTCACCTATTTGCTGCATAACATTGTGCATTGAAAATAGGTTCGACCTCTTGCTTATATAGGAGTGGAGAGTTAGAGAGGAGGAGGCTCGAATTAGAGGCATGAGTGCATGCTGAACTTAACTCAACCATCAGATTTAGAACTGAACATTAACTCAGCATCCAGAATTAGAACTGAACTTTACCACTTCAGTTAGGAACTTGCCTTTGACATGAAATGCACGTGAGCTTCTTAGCATGCACATGATATGCATGCATGCAACATGCAACTAGACATGCATGCAACATGCGACATGCAACATGCAATAAACTTGACAACTTTGACCTAGACATGCAACTTTGACTCTTTACAAAGCAATTCGAATTTCTTCATGGTGGAAGGTGTTACACGTGCCAACGCACTAGATCAATACATTACACCATTTGCAATATCAGGAAGATCATTTGTTTCTAGCTCATAGGAATTTTATGTTCAACCTAACTTTTGCTAGATGCCTTGACTTTTGCTCATGGCTCACAAGGCTTGACTAGGCTCATAGAGGTTGCACATTTCCCCTGACTTTTGCACTAGTCTGTCTATGCTCATAGAGGTTGTACGTTCCCCCTGACTTTTGCATTAGACTTACATAGCATCTCGTTTGTCCTGACTTTTGGTTTGACTCACAGAGGTTGCACGTTCCCCCTGGCTTTTGTCAATACCTCACAAGATTGGTTGATTCTCCAAATCTCCCTGGCTAGCCTTAGGGTGGCCCATATGGCCTGTCATTGGAGAATGACTGTCGATGCTGCCAAATTTAACAATACTCACCCATCTCAACCAACAAATCAACTTTACGAGTTTTTCATATCTAGGGGCTTTGAACCAATGTTTCCTCTAGTTTCCAATATGTGGGGACATGTTTCTAGTATGTTTATAGAGGCCCCCCTCCTCAAATTTTAGGGGACAATATGCTATGTTAGGGTGCAGAACATGGGGGAACCCCCAAATTTTAGGGGACAATACATGTTAGGATCCACAACATGGGGGGCCTTGAGCATAATATAGAAAACTATAATATCTGCAAAGTTTCAAAACATTAGGAGTTGTTTAATCAATGGTGAATCATGAATAACAAGTAAACCATAAATACTTTAAATTTTAAGAAATGCAATGGAATCCTCATTTATGATTCTTGAAAGCAAAAACATCCCATGGGCCATGTTGCCGTCCTTATACACACTTGCAAACGTGGAAAAAGTCTTAATCCACTTAGTGTGTCCTTGGAGGCACAATGTCTAAGTTCAAGCCTGTTATCCCCCACTTTCAGGGTTAACTAGGAGATCATGTCTCGAGGCCCACAGGTCCTAGACATGGAGTATTGAGAGCAGGATTGACTTTAGCATGGTCCTGGAGGGCCCACCCTTTTTCTCTTCCAGCGTCTTTATCCTGTCAGCAGCAGCAGCCTCCACCACCATCGGCTTGGTCTTGTGTCAGAGAGGGTTCTTGCTTCATGAGGTAATTAGTTCAGGTATCATGGTATGTGTCACTTTGATCATCAAAACCATTGATTATATGCATCTGATTCCTTTTATTTCTAACAACCGCTTGGATCTTACACTTGCCCACTTGACCATGTTTTGGGGATTGACAGGATGTCCTAGTAAGCCCATGTCTGTTGGTTTTGGTTAGCCACTAGGGGTCATCTCTGAGAAGCCATCGTTCGCTCCCTTCATAGTTTCAATTTTCCATCTTATTTCCCGCTCACCTGTCCCAATCCACTTGTCCGGGCACTGGGTTGACCTATTTAGGGTTGCACCTTATCTAGTGGGAAGAAGGGGCTAAAGGCCCAGAAGGTAAAAGCAAGTTGGTAAAAGTTAAAAGCCTAAGAATAAAACCTCGAGATGCTTTGCCCAGGGATCCCCGAGAAAGCAATAAAAGGTCTCTCGACAAGAAATAGAAGGGACCCTAAAAATAATAAAACAAGACCTAACCAGAGGATAGGGGGTCTCATCACGAGCCATCCTATTAGGTCCATGGGTACCTAGCAGTATGACATTGCCATCAGTTGGTTACCACGCCAGGGCAGTGACCTTTGGTTGCATGGCCAAGGGAAAGGGGGTCTCATCACAAGCCAACCTTCTCATTTCTGTGAAAGTACTTGTGGGTAACGCTGTCACCACTGGCCACCACACCAGGACAGTGTCCCTTGATTATCTCTTGAGCAAAAAAGAAAAGAAAAAAGCAATAAAAGATAAAATAACAAAAAAGAACAAAGGCATGAATGGGCTTGGAAAGAATTGCATCCATGACAGGTACAACTTGCCTTCTACAAAGGCACCCACAGGTAACATCTTGCTTCCTTGACCTGCGTTGCACCCACCTGCTTGGACATCCCTTGACCACTTCATCCACTTACATGGCTTGGAAGAGGTCTCTTCCGGGAACTTCCCTTTATTCAGTGGACACTAGCCCAATAGGATGCCTTGCCCTTTTCCCAGACTTGTATTTGTAGGTTTGTGTAACATCTTTGAGCTATTGATTGATCTATCAGGGATTTTATGCATATGTTAAATAATATTGATGATGAAATGTGATTGACATTGCTATGATCTTTGTGACTGATGAGCCCATGGAGGGCGTAGCTTTTGATGTGCAGGACCATGCTCGGCGGACAGGTACCACCTTGGATCGGTACACATGGGGAGATGATCAGTTCAGACCTCCATGGGGTTGAAGAGCCCATCAGGTGGATGCTGAGACCCCATCAGGGGGCAGATACATGACAGAGATGGATCAGGGGCTTTGGACCAGAGAAGAGGAGGACGTTCCACCAGAGGCACCCTGACACAACTTGACCTAGGGGGTTTGACCCCTTTTCAGTGGAACGTTGGCCTTGGAAGGCCTAGGACTTCACCCATGAGGTCCATGACGTCATCCTTGCTTCATGGACGTTTTGGCAGATGGATAGGGCATTTGGTAGGTGTGGCAGGTTGGAGAAGCCCAAGGGGGGCTAATGTTTTGCTCCAAGACGCCCCATTTGCCCAAAAAGGGGCTAACGTCTCACTTTAAGGGGCTTTTACTCTCTTTCTAGCTTGATTTAGGATTTAATTTGACAATTTAATGTAAAAACAATATGATTTGATATTATGGCCTTGTCGGCCTTTTACCTGACCTAAAATGTAAAATTTAGGTCAAGGTTTTGTATAAATGAGGGATTTTAACTCTCATATTTTCATCACAACTTACTCACTCATTAGTGAGGTTTGATTTTTGCGCCCTATTTTGGGTCTTTGGCTGAATTAAGTGATGCACACTTGTTGAAGGAAGAGATTTTTGGCATTTATGGTGTTTTTCTTGAAGGAAGGTGTTACAACTAGGGTTTGCATGGTCATTTCTTGGTGATTTGTAAGTATTTTTCTGCAAAACTTCTTAAATGAATGGTTGTAGTCTTATTTCTTGCATTTGTTTATAAATATTGCTGAATCAAAACCCTAGGGGACAAGCACACAAGTAGATCATTGTCTCATGTCCCCTGATAGAGAAACCTTAAGCCATTGTTGAGGAAAGAAAGAGCCTAGCCTTAGCTACACTCCTATTTCCTCTTCCCCTGTGCTAGCCGTACTATTCTGAAGCCAAGAAGAGTGAGACGTCCCTGGCCTAGGTCTAGTACACTAGGGCCGTACTCTTTCTAGGTTTGCTGAAAGGCCTTAATTTAGCAACACCTCCCTCATCAAACCCTCTTGTTTTGGTTATATTTTGTTATCATTGAGCTAGCCATTTGCTGGGAAGGAGGAGAGAGCACGAGGCCTTGCTTTAGCAACACCGGAGTGAGCCTCTCTCCCTTAGGGTTCCGATTTTGAGGCCCTGCTTTAGCAGCACTTCAAAACTTTTCCCTCTAGTCCTTGAAATCTTGCCTCCTTCAACCTGTGCATCCTTCACTTATGACTCCATTAAACCCTAAGGCAATGATCTAAGACCTCAAATGTTGAAGTGGAACTTGATCTAAACTCTCTCAAAGCTTTTTTTGAATTGAAACCCTAACTACACTAACCCTAACTCTAGCTAACCCTACTAACCCTAAGTTGTTGACGTCATCCTTGGTTATTACATCTTAATGCAACAACATTTTACTTTATGAGCAATTGAATGGTAGTTAAAGGCATTAATTAGGTCAAGTATTGATTTATTGCATTGAATGCCATATCTTTCTAGTATTTATTGGTGAAGTGACATTATCTTTCAGTGTTATTTTGTAAACATTGACTTTGTCAACATTTACTTTCAAATTGCTTATATTGAATATCAGATAGTCTTTGATATATATGAAGTACTAACCAGAGCATGCATATATCAGTTTATTGTTGCTTTGTTCTCGGGCATGGATTCTACTTGGTTATCTTTGTTGGCTATAAGCTGGACTATCCGTTTTGGTGGTGATCTGTGAAGGGGGAAACTTGTCATTGTCTGATTATCCTTTAGCCTCTTCAAAACTCCAGGTCATCAGGGACGTCTCCCCTGGGCCTCACCTTCCTAAAGAGAAAGAACCTTCCCATCATGGTGACATTGGGTGGGATAGGTTCCTGTTACGCTAGTTTGGCTCTCTATCTTCTAGCCTTTCTTCTTAGCTACAAACTGTGCGATAACAAAGCCCATGATCACCTCGGCTTGAACTTCTTCCGTCTAGGTTTATTCCTAGGGAAGCCAAGGGGGGTAGACCTTAGTTACTATGTGAATTATTAAATGAATTCTAGGAGTTAATTTTAGTTTGTTAAAGGTAAAGGGGAGCTAGCCTATATGGAAAGCAACAATGCAAATGCAAATCTTTTAATGAAAATCAAACCTTTCCCTAAGGTCAACTAAGACTAGTGCCTAGAGGTTGGGCAAGGGGTCAATTAGATTATACAACAAAAGAATTAAGTACAATTATACAAAAAATAAACAATGCTATAGGATATCAACAAGAAATTATTTCACTTGAGATGATTACAAAATAAAACATACTAATTGAATATGGCAAGATAATTTACAACGAAAATGATAAATTAGATAATTGCACAAAATACATAAAAGAAACTAAAGAATAGTTAGATAATGAAACATTCAACTCACATTAGTTTACAAATGAAATAATTGAAACATATCATGTATAAAAGAATAACAACTTAAATGATATTACAACTATACAAAGGAGAAGTTAGATCCTAAACCGATGAAAATGAGATATCCACAATGAAAGATGTTTCTTGAAAAGTGAGTTGCTTGAAAATAACTTGCTTTAAAAGTAAATTGCTTTGAAATATGATTACAAAACTTGAAAGGTAAATTTGCTTGAAAGTGCCTTGCTTGAAATATAAATCACACAACTTTGAGATTGCTTGAAAAGTAAACTTGAGATGCTATGTTGTGAAATAAATTGTTTTGAACATGAAATTGCAAATGTTGTGAAATAGTGTGTAGGTTAATTTTAGTAAGTTTTAGGTCTCTTTTTGATTAGGGGGATTAGATGTGATAGATTGAAGCCTAGACTATGCGACTACCCCAAACCATTATCCTCTCAACCAAAAGGAAGTGCTGGGTGCTCAATAAGCAAGGCAAACAAGGCCTTACCCTATCTCCACAGGTCAAATCCAAAGAATTTGTGTACTCAACCCGGGGGACACCTAATGCAGTGAGATCATCCTTGACCTAGCACCCCAAGTATCTTCCTCAAGTCTCTTTTTTGATGGTGGAAACAATAATGGTTGGATGCCTAATTACTAACCTCCCAACCTTTGCCCTTTCTTGTCACCCAGAATCCACAAAGTGGCAAGGGGAGAGAATACGGGGCAAAAATGGAGCACAAAAATGAGTACTTTTGCAATGATTTTAAAATTATACAAGCCTTTCGTTATTGCAAGGATGGCTTATGCCAATTTCTTGCAAGGTGGGGCAAAAATAAATAATTGAAATGCTTTGTAGTTTGCTTAGAAAATGAAATTGCAACCCCACAACAATGGCACAAGTGGAGGCACAATGCCTACCGTTTTGGCCAAGGTGGGTGTAATAAAAGAATTAAAATTACTTGAAAGCAAAGCAAAGCAACCTCAACAATGGCACAAGTGGAGGCACAATGCCTACCGTTTTGGCCAAGGTGGGTGTAAAAGGAAAAACAAGAAATAAAATTACTTCTAGCCTTCACGATTTTGCAAGTATGGCCTAGGCCACTCTCTTTGCAAGGTGTGGGCGATATTTTCTAATTATTACAATATCATATTTTTGATATAAAATTGAGAGAAGGCACACCCAAGAGACTCTCAAGGGTGGCTTACAATGACTTAGAGGAAGAAGAAGAAGGGAGATTTAATATCCCAACTTGGAATGCCCTTTGGAGGCCTTTGGGGCTCAAAACTAGTAGCACTTCCTCCTTGTAGCCTAAAATCTATGTAAAAAACAACAAGGTATATTTTACAGGAAAAGCTACAAAACCAAGAAACTTGTTAACTTAGTATAAGCCCAAATGAATCATAAATTTAAATAGAAAATTTGAAAATGATATTGAAACCTTTAGTGTCTATTCTATATCATAACAATGTTTAGAAATGAGAAAAAGAAGGAAAAGAATGTTAGATAAATCTTGGAAACTTTGGATGATTGAAAAGAGTTGGCTTTCCACTCTAAAACCACTCCTTCAACCCTCTAGTGATCCCCAAACAAGCATGCCTTTGCTACACAAGGAAACAAAGAGGTGAGAGCATCCAAAAAGCTTGTAACATACTTTGCAAACTTTATAAGAAACTACCACAAGATCAATAGCAATACTACTACCAATAACACCCAAACAAGATACTTTGCTTGAGTCTTCAAGTAGAATTAGTGAAAGCAAAATGAAAAAATGAAATGGAAATTTATCACCTCACAAGAACACAATGAAGGCATTGAGAAGACTCCCAATGCACACCATAGATTCTCCAAAGCTTCCTTTATTATCCACAAAATGTTGCTACAAATACTTGTAGCAAGATTTACAATGAGAGAGCATGAGAGAGAGAGGGAGAAGAGAGAAGAAATTTTGGCATAATAGACTTGCTATGAGAATAGATGAGAAAATGAGGAGGAGAGGGTCCAATTTATAGGTGGAGATGAGGAGAGACCCCACTTGGATGAGCTCTAAGTAGCATCCATCCAATGGAAGAGGGTCTCATCAAGGGGGGCACACTTTTAGGTCAAGAGAGTGATGTGAGGGTTGAGGGGTGAGTGGGGAAGGGGGAAACCACCTTCCCCATTAATTAAAAGTGTAGTGGAGATGAGGGTAATACCAAAGCATTGGAGGCCCCCATGATGTATTTTTATTTTTTCATGAGTTATTGAGCAAAGGGGGGTGCCCCTCTTTTAAGCAAAGGGGGTCTTTTTAAGTTGGAAATCATTTTCCCAACTTAGGAAATGTATTTGGGACACTTTTCCCACTCTCTCTCGTGACTTTAGTGACTTTTACAAAATTTGGCTATTTTAATTTAAGCCAATTACAAGTTGATTTTTGACCGACTTGGACTCCTCATGGACAATGACCTAGCAAAACTTGTCCAAATGAGCTGAGACTTGGTCCAAGGGTGTAGGGGTTCATGAACCATTTGATTTGAGTACTCATACCCCTATACAAAATCCCTTTTTTTACATTTTACATAAAAAATAATTAAAAATTCCCAGTTTGCGGGAATTTTAATTATTTAAAAAAATCCTATCAAAATTTAATGGAATTCCGCGAGACTTTAGGAAATATTTAGCATGGTCATTTACAATACTCCTAGACCTTAGTTACCTCATGGGCTCAATCATTAGAATGTCTTTCACCACTTTGGAGAATTATTGTGGGAGTGAAAAACTCAAGGGAAATTAATAAGGCTGGTTAGGCCAAATTAATAACTTGAGGAAAAAAACACTCAGTGAAAGGGACTCCTCTAATGATGAAGTCCTAGGCAACTGACCTAAACTATGATCCATGCAAACCCATTACATTATTATCCCACGCAGAGGAGCGGAAATTCCAATTACAAAAATAAGTGTTGAAGGCCAAAACTGCCTTGTAGAACCAACAAGTCTTCAACTTGGTAGCACCATCAGGTGCATGTCTTCATGGTACATGTAGTCAACCCCCTAGTTGAAATAGGTGGTCAACAAGGCATTGACACATTTTGATATTTAATGAATCATTGTACCCTCATGTCATTGTTGGAATCTCTCTCTTGCACTTCAAACATCCTCTTTAATAGAAGGAACTTAGAATACCTCTCCAACTTGTTTAGTGTCGCATTCAATGAAAAAGTGTTGCAAATCCTTTGTTGTTGAGAGTTTTTAGTGACCAAGTTCCAAACCACCACCCAACACTAGAGATCACCCTTCAAAATGATCATTGTGTTTTAATTTAGGGTTAATTGATTTGAATGGATCCTTGAAGAATCAAAATGTTTATGTGTTTATTTCTCTGATTGATTTTGTGCTCAAGAACCCATGATCTTCCATGCTTAAAACTGGTGTTAGAAGCCTTATGGAAAGGTGGCTCGTTTTGATGGTTTGGTGGTGTTGCAGGTTAATGGCCTTAAAGCCTTCATCAAGCCTTGCTAAAACCCTTTTTCATACTTTAGAAAGGCAAAATAATGCAGATTTATGGCCATTTGCAGGTATGAAAGGAGAAAAGGAGTGTTTTTCACTCCACACAAAGTTAAGGCGAAAGGCTTAGAAAGACTAAGGAAAAAGGGTTATGCAAAGTTTTAGGCTATATGGAGTTGTGGATAGTGTGGAGATGCGGACCATCCAAAGGCAAGGTTACACAAAAGCTAGGAGGCACCAAGGCATTGTTGATGCGATGAGAAGCACACAAACTTTGCATGCCACATAGGAATCAAGACTCAAGGCTTAAGGCACTAAGGTGTAGGTTACAAGGCTTGGGGCAAGGAAAAGGTGGGAGTTGAAGGGAGTTTAAGGATTAAGGTGAGGAAAAGGTGGGAGTCGAAGGGAATTTAACCATGTGCTCCACACTTTGCACCAAAGTAACAAGGCAAAGGGTACATGGCATAAGAAACAAGGAAAAGGTACGCTGAGCATGAGACATGCTTTCCTTTTGCATGAATACTCAACATAATAGAAGAAACATGTGCCCCAAGACTAGAAGGTCGTTGACTAATTCTCAAGGGATGTGGCCACCTAGAGCACAAACACGTGGCCCTTTTGACCAATCACAAAGTGCCATCTAGTAGTGTGGGGAAAGCAAAAAAAGGTCAAATTTGACAATATGTGAATCGACAGCTGTACACCTTGAGCATATATCCAATTCAGAAGGCAATATGAGATGAGATAAGATGATCCTAAGACTAGGTCTCCTTGAGATGAGATAAGATGATCCTAAGACTAGGTCTCCTTGGAGCATATATCCAATTCAAAAGGCAATATGAGATGAGATAAGATGATCCTAAGACTAGGTCTCCTTGGTATATATATATGTCACTTGACACGAAGACACGGGACACAGAGGACACGAAAATACGAGTATCTGATACGGACACGACGACCCTCGAAATCAGGACACGAGGGACACATTATATATATATATATATATATAATTTTAATATATATATTAATATAAGTTAAAAATTACTGAAATAGACAAAATATTGATAGATCATAGATTCATAGACTATAGTAGATATTGATCAGTGATACTGATACAGTGATACTCCGAAAAAGATACAATCATACTGTATACATCATAGATTCATACATCATACAAAATTCAAATCAATCAATCTATCTCTAAACATCATACTCATAGAAGTTAGAACATAGACATACTGAAGTCTGATAGTTTGATACCACATACAATGTACATGATACAAATTATACAATGATATGATACATGTATGAATCATGAATATGATGTTCATGTAACATTAGAATTTAGAACCAATGTGAATGAACCATAAAATAAAAGTTAGAACCATAAATACTAAATAGCAGTTTACAGATTTCTCATTAACTTTAGTCTTTAAGTCATCAAAATAAAAATGTATTACATAGACGCTGAGGGAATTCTACTCCAAAATACAAAATAGAGTAGAATCTAGATACAAAATAGGTAGGTACTAGGAATCTCATATCTCATAGATTCAAGTCTCATAAATATTAGAGTCACTGTAAGTGTCAATAGTCCTCCTCCATGTCATAATCAACATCACTACCACTGTCCTGTCCTCCATCCTCCTCTTCCTCTATGCCCAATCCAAGCTCTGCTGCTCCACCTGCTGGTGTGGTGGATGACTCATCAAGAGGCTCCTCATTGTCCTCATCAAAAGTGACCGACTCTAAGACCGGTTCATTAAGATCCATGTTGCTAATGCCAACTCAATATTGCCATCCAAACCCATATCATCAGGAAAGACATCCAACATATTTGTCTTTCCCTTCAACCACTCCTGCCTTTTACTGTAAATAAGACGAAGGTTGGTGTGTAGATACACCATTGTCTCTGCCCTGGACTGCTCAATCCTGCTCTTTTTCACATTGTACAAATTTCCATATGTGCTCCAATTCCTCTCGCAACAAGAGGATGAAGTAACCTGAGAAAGGACCCTGAAGGCTAACTGTTGTAGAATAGGGCATGCTGCCCCATGAGTTGCCCACCATAGATAGGCCTCTTTGACCCCCCTGTCTTCAATCACATCATACCCTCCAAACCTCTTAGTGCCATGGAGAACTCAACGAAGCCTGCCTCAATCTCATTAAGCAATGCTCTATCTTGGTATAGCCTTCTAAATGCTATCTTTCTCCCCTGTGAAATCTCTCCATCCATGTGAGGAGGGAATCTGGGTGAAGGGCCAACACCGATAGTGAGCCACTCTTGACTATAGAACTTGGGGTTCAATGAACGAGCCAAGCAATGCAAAGGTGTACAATTCTTATCCCACCTAGAAAGAAGAATATCCTGTACAGTGGACCATAAGCTCTTTGCTGATGTCCCATACTCAGGGGACTCATTCTCCATAACAATTGTCTTCATAGACTCAATCACGGAGTCCCATCCCTCATAAACATCTCCCAAGATGGGCTTGTCTGTGTCTGCAAACCTCAAAATAGAAATGATAGGGTCCATGATCTTAATGCTAATATTGACCCTCTCCCACCAACCATCATCTAACACTGTGTCCTTTACCCTTTTTGAAGCAACTTGATTTGTCTTTCTCCAAAAAGACCAAAGATCTGAAATAGCCATGGCCCCAAGAGCGGCCTTGACCTCCCTCAACCTCTTAAGCATGATGAATGAAGAAGCAAACCGAGTATCTGCAATCTTCAACAATGATATATGTGTGCACTGTTTATATATTGTAAGGGCATTGGTATGGTTTTGTACAAAATTCCGGATATGGCATGCATCATCAATAAGAGTGCCAATCCATGTCACATATGAAGCAATGGATTTAAGTGCTAAATTCAAGGAATGAACAATGCACGATGTCCAAAATATTTGTGGATGTTTAGCTTCCACAATTATGCCAGCAGCTTTTCAAATAGGTGCATTGTCTGTAATAATTTGCACACAAGAATCAACACCTACATCTTCAATAAATTTTATGAACAACTCACCCATATATGTTCCATCCTTGTACTGTCCAAGAGCATCCACCGCTTTCAAGAAGATCGGTCCATTCTGGGAAGACACCATGAAATTGATGAGTGGATGGCGTGCTGCATTTGTCCATCCATCAGAAACAATACTGACACTTGATGAGACCCATGTAGATTTAATGGGTTGTGGGATTTTTTCCACCTCCTTTTTTGCCTTACTCAACAATCTGGTTCTAAGCTTCTCTGAACCTGGAGGCACATACCATGTTGGAGCTTGTTCAACTAGAGCTCTACACATCTCAACAAACTTAGGAGACCGTGCAACATTAAATGAGATGAAGTTGAGATAGAAAAAAAGTGCAATGGTAAGATCAACTTCATCTCTCTTCTCTTGCTGAAAAATCTTGTCCATTGGACCAAGAGTTGAGGCTGCCCTCTTTTTTGGTGTTGGCATGTCAAACCCACTCCCAAATCTGCTAGATGGAGTCCTCAAGAAAGGAAGAGGATCCTTATTCTTTTGTTTGTTGCTCATTGCTGCCACATTCCCCAAACCAACTTTATCTTCTATCTCCATCAACGCTCGTTTTTCAACACTCACTACTTTACATAGTCCAAGTCCACAAGGAAGGGCTAATAAATGGCCTTTAACCCGGTAGTAGGTACTCTTGTACTCACTGTGGCAAAAATTACAAATCCAAGTAACATTCCCTCCCCCAGAAGCCTTTGAGATCGATCCCTGCCCTTGTTTTTTAGTGACATACTTCCATAGGGGGTATTTCTTCTCACTAGCTTGTCTCCTTGCTACAACAGGGTCATATGCAGCCCTTGAAACAACAACAACACTAGCAGTAGCATTGGCACTTGAAATAGATGGAGAGCTTCCAGCACCTGATGAAGATAAGTTTTGTCTTTGAGCATTGGCATTCCCCCCTCTCTTCTGACCTTTTCTTGCCATGATTTCTTGCTCAATGCTGAGTCAAGAGTCAAAGACTCAAAACCAAATCTGAAATGTTTAATGAAGTAGGGCAGCTGCCAAGTTCCAACAAATAAAATGCCATTAGTTTGCAAATTGCAAGTTTTTTTTGTGACAAATAAAAGACCTTAGACAATATGATTTAATCTACAGTATCTACCCCTTCCTTCTACAATTTTACTATTTAATCTATTATCTACCCCTTCCTCTAGAGTCCAAACTCAAAGACAATACAAAAAGTGGACTACAAAACAGACCCCACTTTACCACCACCCATATAACCCAACTCAACATACCTTTGCTAAAGTATAGGGCTGTGAAAACAGACCCCAATTTACCTCTAAACTTCAGCATACAAATTGGGGTGACTGTGACCACAGTCAACCCAATTTGTATGCTGAAGTTTAGAGGTAAAGTGTGGCGACTGTGGTATGTTTTGTATGCTGTGTTTAGAGTCTAAACACAACATACAAAACAGACCACAGTCACCACACTTCACCTCTAAAACAGACCCCAAAATAGTAAAATACGCTGTGACTCATGAGCATAGGGAGTGGGCACTAGGCACCCATCCAAAACTGGGTAGAGGACTTACTTGATTCATGAACTGGGTTGCTGTCAGTTGAGTTGTTGAGTTGCTTCAAGCTTGCTACCATTGCCGGAGAGGTCCGCGGGTTGCTTCAAGCTTGCTGGTCGTTGGGTGTAGGTCCTGTTATCCTCGATATCTAGGGATAACTAGGAGATCATGTCTCGAGGCCCACATGATCCCAGACATGGAGTACGAGAGCAGATCGACTTGAGCATGGCCCTTGAGGGCCCATCTTTCTTCTTCTCAGCCAAACTTGTCCTGTCAGCAATAGCAGCATCCATCACCACCGGCTTGGGCTTGCATCGGGGAGGGCTCTTGCTCCATGAGGTAATTGGTCCGAGGTATCATGATATGTGTCATATTTGATCGTTATAACCTTCTTATATATGCATTAGGTTCCTTTCATTTCGGATGACTGCTTGGATCTTACATTAATCCACTTGACCATCGTTGGGGTGATTGATGGGGTAACTTAGCAAGTTGGTATTCATGGGTTTTGGTTAGCCACCAAGGGGGATTTGAAGAGCCATCGTCCGCTCCCACCATCTTATCACTTTTACATCTTATACCCCGCTCATCCATCCCATTCCCCTAGTCTGGCCATTAGGATGACCTTCCAAGGTACATTTTGTCTTGTGGGAAGAAGGGGCTAAAGGGCCCAGGGGGTAAAAGCAGCTGGTAAAAGATAAAAGCCATAGGAAATGAAAACCTAGAGATGCTTCGCCCAGGGGATCCCTGAGAAGGCAATAAAAAGCCTCTCGATAAGAAACTAAGGGACCCTAAGAAATAATAATAATAATAAATGCAAGACCTAACCAAGAGGATGGGAGGTCTCATCACGAGCCGGCCCATTATGTTCATAGGTATTTAGCAGTATGACATTGCCACTATCTGGTCACCAAACCAGGGCAGTGACCTTTGGTTGCATGGCCAA
>WSFP011365483.1:0-32329 GCA_009831015.1 Picea engelmannii
CTAAATTTCACTCATGGGCTAATTTTCCATGGTTTTTCCCAAAATCATATTCACTATTCTAAAAATGGTTCACCCAAATTCTATATGATAAAATTATTTTACCTTAAAAATCACCAAACGTTTATGCAAACTATATAAAAGACTTAGAAATTTGAATATTTTTACAAAAATATCGCTAAACTTTTATGGTTGGCATATGAAGGATTAGTGATATTCGCCAAGGTTTCTACATTTTAAAACAAATTTCCATCCTTAAAATCATCCCTACGCTCAACTCGTCCAACATACACGCCAAGGATTAACAATATTAGGTTCAAGGGGTAGCTTACACACAGTAACAAGATAGAGATCAAAAGCATGATAATCATTGTATCAACTCAACTTAGTCCGCGGGCTCAAATTCTCAATTGGAAAAAGTGTTCTCGGTTCATGGTGCGTTGGGATAAATAGGTAACTCGACAATGGGTCTCTTGCAACGGGTATGAGGCCTTTAGTAACTTAGTTCTTTCCATTATGGCGCACTCCCAACGGTCGAATGGCGAGTTGGTTAGCCATAATTGGATTTATATCCATTCGAAGCATTTATCTAACGATTATAATGTCCCTAACAACTATATTGCTTCTTCATGGAAAATTTCCATGTGTCGTTGTTCTGACATCCTAGCGAAGCTCCAATTTTACAATTTTTTCTTTTGCGAGGTTCCCTCTAGAGCCTTCTGCAACTTATCGATCTTGGCTCTCTTCTTACTTAAATTTCTAGCCTTCTTCCCAGTGAGATTTGTCTCAGTATTCCTTTTTCCATTATGATTCTTGTATTCTTTTGACATAGTCACTTCGTGTTGTTGAGATTCTTCCCTAGGGTTCCAAGATAATAGTTTTTCTTTGTTTGGGATAGGTACTTCAATCTTCTATGGATCCTCTAGTGTTCTTAAAACTTTGACATCTGGGTCTCTAGTGTTAAATAGATTTGATATGTTCTCTTGTTCTTCAATCAAGTGTGTGATCCTTCTAGTCATGAAATATTTTAATTCTTTCTTCTTATGTTCCAAAAAAATTTCTTCTTCCTTTCGTCCATCTTGATCTCTGTCAATCCAAGGTTTCCCTAGTAACATGGTAAATGGGGTGTTGTTCTCGGAAAATTTAGTAATTTGAAAATCTTCTTTTGTCGAAGTTCCATTAATAGTCATAGGTATCTGAGCGAGCCTTCCACATAGGTTTATCAACTTTCCTCTAAATAACCTTATTCCTCCTAATGAAGGGATCATAGCAGGCTTCCCTATAGATTCCCAAGTTCTCTCTGTCATGATATTCACCTGTGTTTCCTTATCTAAAACACAGTCAATGTCAAAGTCTCCTATTCTTTCTTCGAGGAATTCTTTTTCTTTGAAGATCTCCAATAATATGACATGTTGGTGGTCATTCAGAGTTTCGTTTATTTGTAGCAATACTTTCTCTGATTCTTTCTATGGTTCTGCTACTTCTGGATCTACCTTAGGGTTTTCTTTATTCAGATTCATTCCTTCCAGCTTAGTAATCATTCTAGGGAAATCCAACACTTCATGGTCCATATCTTTACAACAAAGACAAATAGGTCTTTTCCTAGGGCATTCCTTAGCAAGATATCCTAGTTTTCTGCAATTGTAACAAAGAGTCAATCCTCTCTTTCTCTTAAATGATCCCCGGACCTTCCTGTACTGCGTAATAGGATCATGGTATCTAACCTACAAAAATTTCTTTCTAGGATCCTACATACACTTATTAGTCCAAACATTCTTTCTATGCATAGGTATAACATATTTTTCACTGTTCATATCAGATCTATTCATATCAAATCTTCTTTCATCTATTAATACCCTAGTTTTCAAGCTAGGATAGAATCTATCAAACATACCTAGATTCATACTTTTGAAATAAAAATTTCCACTAATATTACTTCTACAAAGCACAAAGCCTTCAGATCTATAACTTTTCACTATTATTACCTTTATCGGAGCATAGAGTTTACAGATCTTACCTCTTTTCTTCAGATCAGACTTCTTTTCCTTAGCATAGATCTTGTGAGACTAAGTAGATTACTACGGACCGGAGAAATAGAAATACGGACAAAGATTTCACAATTTTAGGTCAGATTTTTGCACAAAGATTCTTCTTTCTTAGTTCCCAGCAATCACAGTTTCTGGTCCCAACAATGGAACAATTTGTTGGCACAGGGTAGACCCAGGGTTCAACGCTAGAATAGCACACCAACAAAAATCTAACTATCGACCCTTTCGGCACCACCTGCGAAGAAGATGAAGTCTCACCAAAGGTAGAGGCAGGGGTGGTTGCAGGACTCAAGTGTTTGCAACCTTAGTTGGGACACAGATCTATGATTATATTACTTAAAAAAGCAATTAGAATCAACAGTTCATTAATATTCAATCAATAAATACTGCACAGATAGAACAGAGCATCACATCATTCACTCAGATCTGATGTATTTAAGTACTTTATCAAAACATGTAGGTAATATCTAGCAGATCAAGCACTAAGCACCCTCATATAGATCAGATCTAACATTCTTACATATCATTAGCACAAAGTAAATGCATATTTATCTATCTCTATCAAAGCACTTAGAAAAAGAAGTTATAAACACATCAAGAGATGCACAAAGAAGAACAACACAATGTTTATGTGGTTCACCCCCACCCTAGGGCTACATCCACTAGCTCTTCTTATTTATCGTCTTCAATCAATACGTTACAAGCACAGAGCCTCAAAACCCTACTTTGCCTAGGACAGGATATCTGCACAGCTCACCAAATCCTCCTTCCCTAATAGATCTAGGCACACAGCCTTCCACAACCTCTTACAATGACTTGCACTTAGCTCTGCAAGTCTCACACAATATGCACATAGCTTACAATCCTTCCATAACATAGATATAGAACTTAGCCATTCGTCCTTTATATATTTCCTAGACATCTATATATATATATTACAAAATAGGCCTGAACATGGGTAAACCCATGGGCCGACATCCCATGCCCGTTACATAATCCCAAAAACCCAAAAAGGACCCAAAAAAGGGCCCAAGATCCGTTATACCTGCTTCGTCTTGCGCTCCTCCTTCGATAGGCTGTCGAAGTCCCAAAATAGGTCAAACTTGACCAGATCCCTCAAAACTTGGTCAAGGGCCAATAGGCTGCCAACACACACTTGTGCCTCATCTCGAGTCATGCTGATGTAGGAAGTTCTTCTTCAAATGCTTCGATCTTGGCTCAAACTTCTTTGACTTGCCATTATGCTACAAGATCTTGTTCAACAAGCTCTTGAATCACTGAATCATTCACAGATCCTTCCAGGTGTTGTTCTGCTATGGTGCTAACCTGCTCCAGTTCTTCTCCTTGGCCTTCTAAATCTGTAAACAACTGATAGGCCTTATCTTTCACAGGTTGGATTTTTTGAGTTATCTCCATAACTCTACTCTAGATAGTATGGATTTGTTGTTGGGTGGTTCAATGCTATTGAGATATCTTCATTCTCTCCACAGATGTCAGGATGGTTCCATGCTTAGGGAATTACCTTTGAGTTTTTCTCTTTTTTTATAGTCATATACTTCTGTGTGGATAACATGTTGTAGACTTTGTGATCGTCGAGGTTGAATTCTCTAAAATTCAACGCTGCGATCTTATCTTGTTTTTCTTGCACTACGTGTATCCCCTTCGGGAGGTACGCAGTGACCAAGGCATACTCGAAATCTCTAGGTACACTATCACAATTTACAACACCACTTAAATGTGATATATAATTGGGTAGGATAGTCGGGATTCGTTTAGCATTGACTAAGTCATCCCGGTTCTTAGTTCACTTCTCATCGGATGGTTGGGAAGATCCTACTCCAAGAGAAGTAGATAGAGAGGCACGCAGTCCTCTCATGGATGATGCTTGTATACATGTAGACATCGACATGACTCTTTCATTCATGAGGTTGATCAAAAATTCCTCAACAACTCTTTCTGCAATGCTCAACTTGTCTGACATACACGCTCGGGGTTAACAATCTCAGGTTCGGGGGGTAGCTTACACATAGTAATGAGATAGAGAGAAAAAGCAAAATGATCACTATATAAACTCAACTTAGTCTGCAGGCTCAAATTCTCAATTGGAAAAAGTGTTCTCAGTGTGTGGCGCAATTGGATAAATAGGTAACGCGACAACGGGTCACTTGCAATGGGTATGAGGCCTTCAGTAACTTGGTTTTGTTTATTATGGCATGGTCCCAATGGTCGAATGGTGAGATGGCTGGCCATAAATGGATTTCTATCCATTCGGAGCATTGATCTAACAGTTATAATGTCCCTAACGGCTATATTGCTTCGTCATGGCAAAGTTCCATCTTTCATTGTTCTGATATTTTGGAGAAGCTCCAATTTTGCAATTTTTCCTTCTGTGAGGTTCCCTCTGGAGCCTTCTACAACTTATCAATCTTGGCTCTCTTCTTACTTAACTTTATATTCTTCTTCCCAGTGATCTTTGTCTCAGTATTCCTTTTTCCATTCTGATTATTGTCTTCTTTTGACATAGTCACTTCGCGCTACTGATATTCTTCCCTAGGGTTCTAGGATAATACTTTTTCTTTGTCTGAGATAGGTACTTCAATGTTCTATGGATCCTCTAGTGTTCTTAAAACTTCGACATCTGGGTCTCTAGTGTTATATAGATTTGATATTTTCTCATGTTCTTCAATCAAGTGTGTGATCCTTCTAGTCATGAAATCTTTTAATTCTTGCTTCTTATGTTCCAAAAATTCTTCTTCTTCCTTTTGTCTGTCTTGATCTTTGTCGATCCATGGTTTCCCTAGTAACATGGTAAATGGGGCGTTGTTCTTAGTAAATTTAATAATTTGGAAATCTTCTTTTGTCGAAGTTCCATTAACAATCATAGGTATCTGAGCGATCCTTCCACATAGGTTTATCAGCTTTCCTCTGAATAACCTTTTTCCTCCTAATGAAGGGATCATAGCAGGATTCCCTATAGCTTCCCAAGTTCTCTCTGTCATGATATTCACCTGTGTTTCCTTATCTAGAACACATTCAATGTCGAAGTCTCCTATTCTTTCTTCGAGGCATTCTTTTTCTTTGAAGATCTCCAATAATCTGACATGTCGATGGTCATTCAGAGTTTCATTTATTTGTAGCAATACTTTATCTGATTATTTCTATGGTTCTACTACTTCTGTATCTACCTTAGGGTTTTATTTATTCAGATTCATTCCTTCCATATTAGCAATCATTCTAGGGTAATCCAACACTTCATGGTCCATATCTTTAAAACAAATACAACTAGGTCTTTTCCCAGGGAATTCCTTAACCAGATGTCCTGGATTTTTGCAATTGTAACAAAGAGTTAATCCTCACTTTCTGTTAAATGATCCCCATCCCTTCCAGTACTGCATACTAGATCATGGTAGTTAACTTACAAAAAATTATTTCTAGGATCCTGCATACATGTATTAGTCCAGACATTCTTTCTATGCATAGGTATAACATATTGTTCACTATTCATATCAGATCTTTTCATATCAAAACTTCTTTAATCTATTAATACCCTAGTTTTCAAGCTAGGACAGAATCTATCAAACATACCTAGATTCATACTTTTGAAACAAAAATTTCCGCTAATCTTACTTATGAAAAGCACAAAGCCTTCAAATCTATAACTTTTCACTATTCTTACCTTTATCAGAGCACAGAGTGTACAAATCTTACCTCTTTTATTCAGATCGAAATTATTTTCCTTAGCATAGATCTTGTCAAACTAAGTATATTACTGTGCACTGGGGCAATAGATCTACGCACAGAGCTTTCACAATTTTAGGTCATATTTTTGAGGATTTTTGCACAAAGCATCTTCTTTCTTAGTTTCTAGCAATCATAGTTTCAAGTTCCAGCAACGGAACCATTTTTTGGTACAGGGTAAGACCCGTGGTTCAATGCTACAACAATGCACCAAAAAAACCCTAACTATAGGCCCTTTCGGCAACACCTGCGAAGCAGATGAAATCTCACTCGAGTTAGAGGCAGGGGTGGTTGCAGGACTCAAGTGTGTGCAACCTTAGCTGGGACACAGATCTATGATTATATTAGTTAACATATCACTTAGCATAATCAGAGACAAAGATCAAATCTATTGTATTTAAGTACTTTATCAAAATAGGTAGGTCATATCTAGCAGATCAAGCACTAAGCACACTCATATAGATCAGATCTAACATTCTTACATATCATTAGCACAAAGCATAAGAATAGTTATCTATCTCTATCAAATAACTTAGCAAAATAAGTTATAAATACATCAAGACAAGCACAAAGCGGAACAACACAGTGTTTACGTGGTTCACCCCCACCCCGAGGCTACGCCCACCAAATATTCTTCTTTATTGTCTTCAAAATCGGTTACAAACATAGAACCTCAAAACCCTACTTCGCCTAGGACAGGAGATTTGCGCAACTCACCAGATCCTCCTTCCCCGGGAGATATAGGCACACAGCCTTCCATAGCCTCTCACAATGACTTGCACTCAGCTATGCAAGTCTCACACAGTAAGCACATAGCTTACAATCCTTCAATCACATAGATCTAGAACTTAGCCATTCGTCCTTTTTATATTGCCTAGACATCTATATATATTACAAAATAGTCCTGAACATGGGTAAACCCATGGGCCAACATCCCATGCCTGCTACATAATCCCAAAATCCCAAAAAGGACCCAAAAAAGAGCCCAAGATCCGTGATCTCCACTTCATCTTGTGTTCCTCCTTCGATAGGCTGTTGAAGTCCCAAAATAGGTCAAACTTGACTAGATCCCTCAAAACTTGGTCAAGGGCCAACAAATATTTCAGGAAATCCATCTCTAAGTTGTTGCAGTATGAGCCATCTTTCCATTCCACAGACTTAGTAAATATCCAAGATGAAAAGCCAGCAATCATCCTAGGCCCTATGGTAGAATATAGAGATGATTCATCCCCTCCCTTCTATACATCCCTAAACATACATGATAAGGTGTTGCATAACTTCTTGATGGACTCAAGGGAATCTCATAATATCATGCCCAAAACTGTCATGGAAGAGCTCGGATTAGAAATCACTAAATCTTATCATGACTTGTATTCTTTTGATTCAAGGAGGGTGCAATAGATTGGGGTCATCAAATATCTAGTTGTAACCTTATTTCAGCTACCCATGAAAAGTGTGGTAATGGATATCGTGATGGCTGATGTTCCTTCCAAGTTTGGCATGCTATTGTCAAGATATTGGATAAAAAGGCTTGGAGGGACCTTGCAAATGGACCTCACATATGCTACCATTCCAGTCTTTGGAGGGGATAATAGAAGGTTGTACAGAGAAGCTCAGTTGGCATATATTGTTAGTGATGAATCTGAACTCACCAACCATCCTATCTTTGCATTTGACACTGAGTTGGGGTCTGGTTTATTGCAGTTCACTGATGCTCCTAAGCCTCCTTTAAAACTCAAAAAGCAGCCCATGGTTTTTCATGAAGTTTCTTTCTCCACCACCTTTGTTTGGAAAATGTTCTTTGAAGGAGCCTCCTCTAAGGATGTTGGTGGTCCTAGAGTATTCTTTGTTTCACCCTCTCAAGAAACTATATCTCTATCATACAAACTAGAATTTGAAGCTACCAATACTGTGGTAGAATATGAAGCTCTCGTTTTTTTTTTTTACGGTTGTAAAAGACATGGGAATTGAAGAGATATTAGTGTTTGGGGATGTTGAGTTGATTGTCCATCAAATCAAAAATATTTATCAGGCCAAGTACCCTCGGCTCAGGAGTTATAGAAATGAAGTGTGGGACCTCATTAACATATTTTTCTTGGCCTTCAACATTTCATTTGTTCCCAGAGAAGAAAACATCATGGTTGATTCTCTCGTTATCTCAGCAAGTAATTTCAGAATCCCTCTGCCACCTAAACTCAAGTATGATGTAGAAGTAAAATACATGCCCTCTATACCTGACAATGTCAATCATTGGAAGGTGTTTGAGGATGATCTTGAAATCAAAAGATTTCTGGAAACTATGGATGATTTTTTTGCATTTCACATCGATCAAGATACTGGTTATGACATAGATCCTCATGCTAATGATTTTCTGAACAAGATTGTTGATCACCATATTGTTCTTCTACCCAGAAATCACATCTCAAAGGGACTAGTCCCTCTGGAAAGATTATTTGACAGAAATGATGTGGCAGTAAAGGATAAAATCTCAAATGATGATGTTGATGTAGCTGAGTGCAATATTGGCATAGAGGAGGATCCAAAGTTCGTCAAGTTGTCTAGCAACTTGTCAAAGGAGAAGAGGGAAGAATATATTGAGCTATTAAATTAATATTCTGATGTGTTTTCCTGGACCTATGAAGACCTCAAAACATATGACATTAACGTTATTGAGCATAAGATTCCACTGAAGGAAGAGACAAAACATTTAGGCAGAAATTAAGACAGATAAATCATGTGTTGTTTCCTATTATGGAAGGAGAGGTAAAGAAGTTTTTGGATGCCCAAATAATTTTCCCTTTGAGATATTCTGACTGGGTGGCCAAATTGGTCCCAGTGAGGAAGAAGAATGAAGAAATTAGACTCTGTGTCGATTTCAGGAACCTGAACAGAAGCTCCAACAAGGACAAATACTCGCTGCCAAAGATGGAACACATATTATAGAGGGTAACAGGTTCATCAAGGATTTCCATGATTGATGGATTTTTTGGTTACAATCAAATCTCTATTCTTCCTTAAGATAGAGAAAATATAGCCTTCACCACTCCCTGGGGTACATTAATGTATGCCAAAATTCCCTTTGGATTGATGAATGCAGGAGCAACCTTTCAGCGAACCATGGACATAGATTTCATAGGGGAAAGGGACAAATTTGTGGTCATCTATTTGGATGATATTACAGTGTTTTCCAAATCTGATAAAGAACATTGTTATCATCTAAGAAGTGTCTTCCTGAAATGCATAAAATTAGGCCTTTCCTTAAATCCTAAGAAGTCATTGTTCGCCATGGAAGATGAAAAGTTGTTGGGACACATACTATCATTTGAGGGGGTCGATATTGATTCAAGTAGGGTGGAACTTTGTGGAAGCTATTCAAACCTTGTCACTTCCCAGATCCAAGAAGGAAGTCCAGTCTTTCCTGGGCAAAATCAATTTTCTGAGAAGGTTTGTTTCAAATTTTGTTGAATTGGTAAAGAATATCACAGCCATGCTCAAGAAGGGGAATGAAGTAAAATGGATTGTTGATTCTATAGAATCCTTCAATCAAATCAAGAAGGCCTTGACTGAGGCACCTGTGCTTATCAGTCTAGATTACTACAAGGATTTTCTTATTTTTTTCTTTTGCTTCTTTTGATACAGTGGTAGTTGTTTTATTGCAGAAAAATGTTGAAGGGTTGGAGTAGCCTATTTCTTTTTTCAGCAGAGCACTAAGAGATGCAGAGATGAAATATGACATCATGGAGAAACATGCCTATGCATTGGTGAAATCCCTCAAGGCTTTCAGAATCTATGTCCTTCATTCAAGGGTTATTGGATATGTCCCTTCAGTTGCTATGAAGGACATTCTCATTTAGCCTGATATAGATAGAAGAAGGAGTAAGTGGATTGCCAAAATCCTTGAGTTTGATCAGGAGATAAATCCCACCAAAGTAATTAAATATCAAGGTTTAGACAAGTTGTTGGCTGAATCTAATTGTAAATCTTTGGAGGTTAACTTCATCAACACTTGCTCAGAAAATCAGCAAGTTGAGTTGTCTGATAAAATTCTTCAGGACAACCCTCGATTGGTAGAGTGCACCTGGTATAAATACATTATATATTTTATGCAAGAGTTGCGACCTCCAAATGGAATGGGGAAGAGAAAGGTAAGATATTTAAAGATCAAAGCAATCAGATATTTCCTTATTGACTAGGTCTTGTACTGGAAAGACCCTTTAGGTGTGATTCTGAGATGTTTAGACCCACAAGAGGCCCAAAAGATTATATTTGATTTTCATGACAGCCTGTGTGGGGGACATCATTTATGGAGAACCACGTCCTATAAAATTCTCAGGTTTTGGTACTTTTGGCCTACTCTATTCACTGATGTCTGTACAAAATTCGTAACTTGCATCAAATTTCATAAATACTCTGGGAAGGAGCAGCTCAAGTCTCTGTCATTGAAGCCTGTGGTAGCTTTAGGACCCTTTTAGCAGTGGGGCCTAGACTTCATTGGGGAAATTCATCCTGCTTCAAGTGGTCAACACGGGTGGATCTTAACTGCAATAGACTATTTTACCAAGTGGATAGAAGTTATTCCCACAAGGAGTGCTTCTCACAAAGTGATCATTGGTTTTCTTGAAGATATTATGAAAAGGTTTAGTTTTCCAAACAGGATCATCGATGACAACTTTGCATCCTTCAAGTCTGATCCATTGATCAAATTCTATGAGAAGTTTTGGATTTCATTGATCCACTCTACCCCTACTACCCTCAAGGCAAAGGATTAACAGAGTCCTCTAACAAAAGCCTGATAAAGATCATCAAAAGATTAGCACAACAAAAAATCATGGGATTCAAAGCTCAAATTTTCTTTGTGGGATGACAGAGTGACAAAAAAGAGATCTCTGGGTGTCTCTCCTTTTCATCTCATGTATGGGATTGAAGCATATTTTACTTCCCATCTCGCCCCTGCCTATGGAAAAAATCTTTCAGGACTACCAAGGATAACCTGATGATATGATCAGAAGAATTCATTAGCTGGTAGAAGTCCAGCAGACTAGAGAGAAGATGATGGATAGAGCGCATGACCATCAACAGAAGATCAAGAAAAGATTTTTATAAGAAGAGCATAAAAGAATATTTCCAACTGGGAGATCTAGTACCTAAGTGGGATTCTTCGAGACAGGATAGAGGCAAACATGGAAAATTTCAATCCCTTTGGATTGGTCCCTTCAAGATTTTTGAAGCATTTCCAAACAACACTTACAGGTTGCAGAATTTGGAGGGAGATGAAGTTTTTGGTGCCCCTTTAAATGGGAATTTTCTGAAGAAGTTCTTTATTTGAGCCATAAGTGGCTCCCGTGTCTTTGTAGATATTGTTTTTCTTTTTTTCATTTCCAGTTTTATGGGTGACTCCACAACCCAATAGAAGGTGATTGGAGTTGCAAAAGAGATATTAGAGCCTCACAAAGAGGACTCTATCCCCCATGGAGCCTAATGTTATCACATGTTTTTGTAGAGGGGTTTTTTTTCCCTTGGTTTGGGCCTCTAGGTGAGAAAAGGTGAAGAAAGGGGCTCAAAACCCACTAAATGGTGCTTATCCTAAGTTCGTCGAGGTTGATGTCACTGTTTGGTGCATTGTGTTAAGAGGCACGTAGATCTAGGAAACTGAGATATGAGTGCTCTAGATGGATGGTCGTTGATCATATCGGGGCTCCAACATCTGCGGATGATAAAAATTGTAGGGTGAGCTAGGTTTGAAACCATGGTTTTTTGAAGGCACAACGTGTCAGCCAGAGACACACATCAGGCCCAAAAGCAGTGAAGAATCAAACCAATTTTTGCAAACCCAATATGTTCTTGTGCATATAAATCCATATCATGGGTCGACAATTGGTTGCTCTATCCCATCGGATGCTTTCCCCCACTCCATCTCTCTCCTCTGTCTGTCACATCCCCGCTCCCCCATAGCGTTCTCTCCCTCACACCTGTCCTCCACTCACTGTCCCACCTGTTGCATCTCCCCTTCTCATCTCCCACCACTTGTGCCACCTTTCTCCACATCACCTCCATCCCATTACACCTCATATCTCACTTGTGTGGCCCCATGCTATCCTCATTTTCCTCTTCCCGTCCACATTGTCCACTCAGCCATCTCCACATCCACTGTCATCCTTCCTCACAAGCATCCAACTTAGATCCAAGTGGTAGAACGTAGAGCCCGTCAAGTTCCATAGGTGCAGTGCTGACTTGGGCCTCCTCGATCCCGATGAAGTAGTTATTGAAGTTAGTTGGTGGTGGTTGAACATCATTTCCACCATAAATGGAAAGCTCGAGAAATGACTGTCAACAAGTCGGCTCAGCTGCAAAACCTTCCTAAATAACGATTGCATCTGACAAGAGATCGCTTGTGATAGGAGATTGCATGCACAATCCACCAAGAGGCCTGCAGATGTAATGCCTTCAATGAATACTCATGCACGCCTCTGGAGTTTTTCTCTGAGTATATAGGGGTCTTCCTCATATTTTGTTAGCTTCGATGGTTGAGCAAAGCTCTTGATCGATAAAGTTTTAATGAAGCCTCTAGTTCTCTGGTTATGTATCTATATTTGAGACTTCTTGTTTAATGAAAGTTTGTTTCCTTCCATATCTTTGTAACAACTATGTTAGAACACTCGGGCATGGATGATCCAGTCGAGGGTAGTTATTTTTTTTGTGATGTAGGTTTGATCACAGTGACATCGCAACTAGTTTTAATTAGTTTCTTGTGTTGTATTTTCCCTCCAACACTGAATGACACGGGCATGGATGATCCAGTCAGGTTGTTGTTATTGAATTGTGATGTATGTTTGATTTTAGTTCAGCAATAATTTCATTCAGTTCCTTGAAACTCTGAATCAAGAGGATCTTGTCTTCTGTGTTTTTCCTCCTTATGCTGCTGGAAGACCAGATTTCCATAGAAGAAGCGATATAATATTGAGTTTGCATCCATTAGACCCCCTTTAAAACTATTCACTATGACATATAGAATGATGGGTATTGGGCTTGCCTATGCAGCAATCTAGAGGTGACTTACGTGATAACAAATATATTTCCTAAACAAACTTAGGAAGCCTTAGGAAAACCCTAGTTGACATATTCCCCAATCCAGCTAAGAATGGCCAATCAATATTGTATCTTCCCAATAGGAAGACTGGAGAATGTGGAAATAGATGTTGTGGGAGTGAAGATTGTAGTTGATTTTGAGGTGCTTGAAATCATGGTGGATAAGGACCCTTATCCTGCACTACTTGGTATTAATTGGGCTTACGAAAAATATGCAGTGATTGACCTAAAGAAATACACTATGACATTTGAGGCAAATGGAATAAAAGTAGTTCAACCCTTGGATCCATATGCAGGGCCTCGATACACAAAGCCAATGGAAAAAAATATGGAAGGAGAAGACTTGGATCAATTGTACATTGTAACAGAAGGAACAAGAGAAGACTACATAAATCCTATTGTTGATGGATCGATAAGTTGGAGGAGCATAAAATAAGTGGACAAAGATTCAAAATTGGCATTTGATAGTTGGTAGCAAGGTTCATATGAAATCTTTTCAAGAAGATGTGCAACTGTCCGAGACACTAGATGGGTTGGAACCGAGGTCAGAGAACACCCAATATAAGATGGTACTTGTTGGCCCTTGACCAATTTTTGGAGAACCTTGGTCACGTTTGACCAATTTTGGGACTTCGATGGGCTAGTCGAAGGTGGAGCACAAGGAAAAGCAGAGATCGCGGGATCTTGGCTCCTTCTTAGGGAATTTTTGGGTTTAGGGTTTATGTAATGGGTATGGGATGTCAACCCATGGGTTTTACCCATGCTTAATCCCTTTTTGTAATGTATACATAGATATCTAGGCGATGTAAGAAATAGAAGTGATCTAGGGTTGAGTGCAAGTAATGTAAGTAGTTGATTCTACGTGATTGAGTTATCTTTGTGCATACTTCGTGCATGAGAACTTATAGAGCTAAGTGCAAGTGACTATGAATAGGCTTTATGCAGAGTGGGTTTTGATGCTCTGTGCATGTAAGGAGATTGACAGAAGATAATAAAGAAGAGAAGAGATGGTGGACGTAGCCCCAGGCTGGGGGTGAACCATGTATATCCTGTGTTATGGTTGCTTTGTGCATTATAGTTGTTATGTTATTGATGTCATTTATGCTTAGTGTAGTGTTTCCACAGGGGAAAACCCAGGGTTTAATGCTCAAGAACGCACCAACAAAGCCCTAACTACCGGCCCTTTCAGCAATGCCTATGAAGAAGATGCAGTCTCACTTGAAGTAGCTATGAGGGGGTTGCAGGACATAAATGTCTACAACCAGGGGAATATCAAGTGGATCTTGACGCAATACAACGCAGTATACCTAGCTCACTTATCACTAAAATCTAATCCACATTCAATGGATATGATCTAATACAATAATGCAATAACAGTATATCAAAGACCAAGATAATGCATCAATCATACACACATAACACTAGGTATATGTGGTTCACCCTCTCTCTAGGGCTACATCCACAGAATTGTGCTTATGATATATTAAGGTAAAGCTTACAGTTCTTGTTTGCGCTCTCTACTAGCAGATCTTCTTCTTCTTCTCTCTTTTTCTCCCCCTCCTGCGCACCTAGCTATATGACTTCATCTTTGCACCTAGCTAAATATCTTACAATACCAAAAGGCTCTTACTCTATGCACTTCTCTCACTCACAATACAATATTCTCTCAATGAACAACAATCAATAACAATGCTCAACAACAATACCGACTTCTACCAACTCGACCCAGGTCGTCTTGACCTTGATTTATACATTAAAATACCTCACCAATAGCCATAGGCCAAAACCTAGGTGCCAAAACCCTTAATACCAAAACCCTAGGTGTCTAAAACCCTAGGTCAACTTGACCCGCTTTTCCAAGCTTTGTCAGCATGTCTCTCCTTTCTTCCTACGCAGTGCTAACGATGGCTTTTCCCACTATCTGAGTTGTCCTTGATCCATATACCTTGATTATTTTTCATCCCTGATCTCCTCATCCAACGACTAGCTTTCTTGGGCTTCGCTCCTTCATTTTTGCTCTTTTTCTTACTTCGACCCAGTAACAGTCACTATGTCTCCCACGAAGTTCACATTTTACATCTTCTTCCTTGATCTTCGCTTGATTCCATACCCAAAGGCAAACATGTAGTGATATATGTTAGATTCATCTGATATAGTATCTCAGTGCTTAGTAATGTGAATTAATTCTATATCGGATCTATTTCTATATGCTAAGTGAGTAGATTTATTAGATATTGTTGAATACTGCACTGCTCTATAACTAGGGTTTTGACCTGCAATGTGAATAAGGGTTAAATATTGATGAATGTCAACTACTAAGTGCTTTGTTAGTGTTGTAATCACATATATATGTCCCATCTAGGTTGTATACACTTGAGTCCTGCAACCACCCCTGCCTCTACCTTGGGTGAGATTTCACCTGCTTCGCAAGTGTTGCCGAAAGGGCCAGTAATTAGGGTTTTGTTGGTGCTCTATTGAAGCGTTAAAACCTGGGTCTGCCCCTGTGCCAACAAATGGTTCTGTTTCTAGGACCTGAAACTATGATTGTTGGGAACTAAAGAAAAGAGAAATCTTTGTGTGTAGATCTGCTTCCCTAGTGAGCAGTATTATACTTGACTTGTGAATATCTGTGCTAAGAAGAGAAGTCTGATCTAAAGAAAATAGGTAAGATCTTGAGGCTTTGTGCTCTGATAAAGGTAAGATAAGTGAAAAAAAATATTTTGAAAGAATGGATCTAGGTATGTCTAATAGATTTTTTCCTAGTATAAAAACTAGGGAACAACTAGAAGAAGGAAGATTGGATATGAGTAGATCTAATAAGAATTGTGAAAGATATGTTATTCCTATGCATATAAAGAATTTTTGGACTAATAAATGGATGCAGGATCCTAGAAATATTTTTTTGCAGGTTAGTTACTGTGTTCCCATTGCGCAGTACAAGAAAGGTTGGGGGTCATTTAAAATAAAGAGAGGATTAAATCTTTGTTATAATTGCAGAAGACTGGGACATCTTGCTAAGGAATGCCCTGGTAGAGGTCCTAGTTGTCTTTTATGCAAAGCTATGAACCATGAAGTTTTGGATTTCCCTAGAATGATTTCTAAAGTTGAAAAGAAGAATATGAGACAAGAAAACCATGATATAGGGAAAGAATCTAAGGATATGACAGAACCCCAGAAAGAATCAGAGACTGTATTATTATAGATGAAAGAAACCCTAAATGATCACAAAGATATCAACTTATCAAATATATTAAAAGAGAAGGATTTCATAGAAACAAGAATAGGAGACTTCGACATAGACTATGCTCTGGATGAGGAAACACAGGTGAATATCATAACAGAAAGAACTTGGGAAATTTTGGGAAAGCCTGCTATGGTTCCTTCAGTAGGAGGAATAGGATTATTTAGAGGAAAGATAATAACCCTATGCGGAAGACTTACCTAGATATCTATGAGTTCTCATGGAACTTCGATAGAAGAAGAATTTTAGATCATTAAATTTTGTTGAGAACAGTGCCCCATTTTTTATTTTGCTAGGAAAAACCTAGATTGAGAAAGATCGGACACGAAGGAAACGAGAAGAGGAAACTCTAGAATAGAAAAAGAAAGAACTAAGAGATTTCATGGCTAGGAGTATAGCGCCCTTATTACAAGAAAAAGAGGACAATTCAAAGCTACTGAGGTTCAGATATCTAGACATTAAAGTTGAAAGAATACACGAAGACTTGAAACACATGTTTGTACAAGAGAGTAGAGCACTTACCCCAGAAAGAGAAGAAGTATTACCCTTGAACCCTTCGAAAGAACCTCAGTGGTGTGAAGTTACTATGCCAAGAGGAGATAAGAACACTAATGGAAAGAGGAAACCAATGACTTAGATTACAGGAAAGTAAGCCAAAAATCTTAGCAAGAAGAAATCCAAGTTAGAAAAGTTACAAGAATTTCTAGGGAATACTCCACAAAAGGAAGGTTTTCAGAACTGAAACTTCGTCGGGATATCAGAACAATGAATATTGGCACTTCACCATGGTGGAGAAATATGATCATTGGAGGCATCCCGATTACCTATGGTTGGAAATGCATATCACAGTCAATCTGGCACTGATTTATCAGATCAACGGATTAAGCATGCAAGGACCAGACCCACAAGACTTTTATCTAGGGAAGGCTTCATATTGTGCCTTGGCGTAGAGAATCAAAGATACCTATGGCGATGTGGAGAAGGGGAAGTGAGGCTACAAGGTAGCCTCCATACAGAATGGCACAGTGCACCTAGCCTACCAGTTGATCATTGGTAATCTAGTAAGGAAGAACAGACCCACGCAAGTCACAAGGTTTGTTTTTGACCTCGCGAGTAAATGCATTGAAGGGATACAAATGAATTGGGTGAGCTACCTCATCAAATAGTTAGAGAAAGATTTTTGTGAAGCACGGGGTCAGGTCTATGAGTTCCATTTTATTTGGTTGTTGATCCTCATCACCTTCAATGCTTGGGAGATGTCGGAAGGTGCGACCTTCCCTGAAATTGATCCATCTAAACCCTTAGCTATGAAGTTCACTTCGCTCTGGTATTCGAGCGATATGGATAAATAATGGAAGTCAAACATGGTGTTCCACACCTATTACCTGCAGTTGAAGATGGCTATTGAGTCTTTCTCTCATACGATGTCAAACACCCTGGACAGGTTCAGGCCAATTATGAAGTTTCGCACAGATAGACATTTTATTTATATCACTGCGCATGGAGATGAACACAAAGAAGATTTGCAAAGTTACTATAAGCTCACGGAGGAGGACCTGGAAGAAATAACTAAGGAATGGCCTACAGAGCTCCTTATACCAGTCAAACAGGAAGAATTGTCTAAACCTAATCTCATTGGAAGTCCTGTGGTCACTCGTGAAGAGCATGATGCACCCAGCAGTAGCAGGACGAAAAATAAGGAAGATGTACAGGAAATAAGCAATGCATTAGAAGATACTGCATCAAATTCACCTAGTGGAGGAGGAGGTGATGAAGTGGACAAAGAATATAAATAAGGGGAATAAGACAAGTAGAAGCAAGGTGAAGTAACACCATCTAGGAACCCCCCTAAAGAGGTAGAGACGTCCAAGAAAAGAAAGGTTTCCCCAACGAAACTTACATCGCAGAAGAATTCAAAATCTAGTAAGCCCAGGCTACAAACTATGCTCACGATAGATGACATCAACATCATCATCATCGATGTATCAGATACATTAGAAGATATTTTATAGTGCAATGAAGAAAAACAATAATCCATGTATGGTTGCATTGAAGCAAAGATTAAAGGAATACAACAGGCTCTCCATTCAAGCCGCACAGTGCCTATTGTTTTATTGTCAGCAGAGAACATAGAAGTAGGATATGAGTCTTCCCATCTATGCAAGATAGCAGATGCGACAAAGGCTCACCTTTATCATGTCCAAGAGGAAAAGGAACATGCCACAAAGGCCCTAACGCAAGCAAAAGAGGAATCCATAGAACAACATTGGGTTGCGAAGAAAGAAAAATACAACCTCCAGGTGAAGTTTACAGAGGATAGAGCACATATCCAGAAGGAGAAAGAACAGTTGCTCGCAGAGAAGATTGGATTTAAAGAAGAATTCACTAGAGAACTTCACTCTATGATGGGCTTAGAGAATATGGAAGAAGACCCAGTGGAAATCCAAGTAAGGAAGCTTGTTGAAGCCATTCAGCAACTCCAATAGAGGATAGCAGAACTTGAGTTACAAGCAGTGTCAAGCACTCCGCAGAAAGTGCGATATCTAAGAGAACAAACTGCTCGAAAAGAAGTCCAGAGAATCAAGGCATTAGCCTTGGAATTCAAGCAACTCAGCAGTCGAAGTGTGTAGACCTATGAGCGCCTTCGAGAGGACCCTGAGCTTAGGAAACTGGAGTCACATATCCAAGAGGCAAAGTAGCAAGCATAAACAGTGCAAGCGCAGTTTAAGATACTGTCACTAGTCAAGAGGATGAAAAGAGCCTAGGAAGAGTGCATGGTTCAGCAATAGACCCATGCCATTCAAAGAAAGGTCATGGAAGTAACCCAAATACTCCATCCAGTACAGGATGAAGCCTACACACTTTTTGAGGAGATTGAAGGACAAAATGCATAACTAGAACAAGTATTCACCTCAGTTGAACATCGATTGGAAGGACCTCTCACCGAGAAGGTCATTCAAGATTTTTCCAAGTAGGAGGCTCTGGTGAAGCAATAGGTCGAAGCAACTCGAGCCAAGCTCTAGGAATTTGAGGCAGAGTTATTCATATCAGAGTGACTCGGGACGAATCATAGGTGAGTGTTGGGGGCCTATTGGCCCTTGAACAAGTTTTGGAGAAACTTGGTCGTGTTTGACCAATTTTGGGACTTCGACAGGCTGATCGAAGGTGGATCGCAAGGAAAAGAAGAGATCGTAGGATCTCGGCCCCTTATTAGGGAATTTTTGGGTTTAGGGTTTATGTAATGGGTATGGGATGTCGACCCATGCGTTTTACCCATGCTTAGGCCCTTTTTGTAATGTATAAATAAATATCTAGGTGATGTAAGAAACGTAAGTGATATAGGGAATGTGGTGCTGAGTGTTATATTGTGTTGAGTGAAAGTGATGTAATTAGTTGAATCTATGTTATTGAGTTATCTTTGTGCATACTGTGTGCATGCGAAATTGTATAGCTAAGTACAATTGACTATCAAGAAGCGTTGTGTTGCGACCTGACTTGGGGAAGGAGGATATGGTGAGGTGCATGTAGATCTCTTGTCCTATGCAGAGTGGGTTTTGATGCTCTATGCATGTAAGGATATTGACAGAGGATAATAAAGAAGAGAAGAGTTGGTGGACATAGCCCCATGCTAGGGGTGAACCACGTATATCTTGTGTTATGGTTGCTTTGTGAATTATAGTTGTTATGTTATTTATGTGATTTATTCTTAGTGCAGTGATATATGTTAGATGCATCTAATATAATAGCTTAGTTCTTAGTAATGTGAATGAATGCTAGATTGGATCTATTTCTATATGCTAAGTGCGTAGATGTATTAGATATTGTTGAATATTGCATTGCTCTGTAACTAGGGTTTTGACCTGTGATGTGAATAAGGGTTAAATACTAATCAATGTTAACTTCTAAGTGCTTGGTTAGTGGTGTAATCACCTATCTGTGTCCCAGCTAGGTTGTAGATACTTGAGTCCTGGAACCACCTCTACCTCTACCTCGGGTGAGACTTCACCTTCTTCGCAGGTGTTACAGAAAAGTTCAGTATTTAGGGTTTTGTTGGTGCATTGTTGAAGCGTTGAACCCTAGGTATGCCCCTATTCCAACAGTACCTTGGGACTTGACAGTTTTTTGGTCTGCATGGAAGAAAAGGTAGTGCAGGATCAAAGGATATCATTATTGGATTTATCCCTCCAGAACACCCCTTCCATATGGTGGACTAATCACAAATCCTTAGTCGAGATCTAGGAAGATGTGAAGAAATCTATCAAATATAGATTTCAAGATAAAGATCAGCTGAAATCAGAGATAAAGATGGATTTCCAAGTTGCACAATTGTTCAATGGATAGTCTAATCCTAAAGAACATATTGAACAATGGGTGAGACAGTGGCAAGTTGCATAAATACCATCTCGCTTATGGGTTCAATTATTTCCCCATTCACTAAGTCCAATTTTGAAAGCTTGGTACATGCATGAAAAAATCAGAAAATAGATCAGTGATTGGGAAACGTTGGTAAATCACTTTTGCAAGGATTTCTCGTTTACAAGTAAGTACCCTGAGCTTAAAGTAGTCCTGCAAAGAATTAAAGAACTCCTTTTTACAAATATTGGTAAATGGAAATCATACATAGTGGTATGTGCAAGGCATAGCCAAGAAATTCAATCCAACCTTCGCCTAAACTTGGAAGAGATACCTATATAATTTTATAAGATTGAGAAGGATTTGGAAAGCCTGGATGATTTAGAAGAATTGAGAAACTTATCCATTAAGGAGATAGAAGGGAGCAGAGAAATATAGAACATCATACCTAGTCATACTGATGGTTATTATAATCACCCATTGAAGTTGGGAAAAATCAATATAAGGACCAAAGAGAAACCTAAGATAGCTATGGTGGGAGATTACTGGGATGATAAAACTAGCCAAGATATACATAGCTTGTTGCGAGAGTATGAGGAATTTTTCCCAAAGACATTTTCAGAGCTAAAAGGGATTAAAGGAGCTATGGGAGAGATGAAAATTGAACTAAAACCAAGATCAAAACATGTAAGGCATAGACCATATCGCCTTAACCCCAGAGTGAAAGAGAAGGTTAATAGGGAAATAGACAAGATGTTGGAAGCTGGACTTGTTTTTGCAGTGGAAGAAGAAGAATGGCTTAGCCCAATAGTCATCCATTGTAAGAAAGGCACAGAGGACATTAGGGTCTATGTAGACTACAAAAGCCTTAATTTTGCCTCTGTGTGTGGCCCTTTCCCAACACCCTTTATTGATGAGGTGCTAGAATAGGTTGTGGGGAAAGAATCTTACTCATTTATTTTCGAGGAATCACCAAGTAAGGATTGTTGAAGAAGACAAAAAGAAGACTACATTCATAATAGAATGATGGTCATTTGCATATAATGTGATCTCATTTAGACTAAAGAATTTCCCTGTGGTTTTTTTTCGGATTGTAATAGAAATTTTCCAAGAATTTATCCACAAGTTTATATAATTTTATATGGATGATTGGACAGTATATAGTCTGCTCAAGGAACATGTAGCACTACTACATCTCATGTTTGATAGATGTAGAGAATTTCAAATATCGTTCAACCTCAGAAATTGCATCTTTTGTCTACAACATGGAAATTTTTTAGGCCACATAGTATGCCGAGAAGGATTATTGGTAGACCAAGCCAAAGTTGTGGTTATTGTGAACATGCTGCCACCTACGAGTGCTAAGAATTTATGCTCCATGTTGGGGCACACGAGGTACTATCGCAAGTTTATCAGAAGATATGAAAACATCACTTCACCTCTGGAAAATATACTAAAGAAGTTAGAAGTGTTCCAATGGATCCCAGAGTGTGACAAAGCATTCAATATCTTAAAGGAAAATCTCATCACAACACCCATTCTAATATTTCCAAACTGGGAAAATGAATTTCATTTGCACGTCAATGCATCAGGTATTTTCTTAGGAGCCATCTTAGCGCAACCAGGAGATGGAGCCATGAATCATCCTATCTATTTTGCTAGCAGGAAGTTGTCGCAAGTTGAGTGCAACTATACAACCACAGAAAGGGAGGGTTTAGCTATGATTTATGCTTTGTAGAAGTTTATACATTATTTGTTAGGCTCTCATTTTAATTTCTTTACTAATCATTCTTCATTAAAATATATAGTTAATAAACCTATTCTGGAAGCAAGAATTTTTCGATGGTTGTTACTCTTTCAGAAATTTTCCTTTGAAGTGATCATTAATCCTAGAAGACGTAGTGTAGGGCCTGAGCATCTGTCTATATTAGAGTAAGGAGAAAGTGGAGAATTAGTTGATGATCATGTCCTGGATGCAGACCTGTTCCGAGTTGAGGCTATACCAGAATACTTGGAAGACATAACAGTTTTCTTAAGTACAGAGGCCTACCCAGAAACGTACTCTGCAACTCAGAAACATCATATGGTGATTAGATAAATGGACTATTAATTGATTATGGGGCAATTGTATAAGTTGGGACTAGATAGTATCCTCAGGATATATGTCTTAGATCATGAAAGAAAAGACATATTGTGGGAGTGCCACAGTGGAGTTGTGGGAGGTCATGTGGAAGGAAAGGCCACTGTGCAGAAATTCCTCCAAGCTAGAATATGGTGGGCCATGCTCTTCAAGGATGAAAAGGCATATGCTATATTTTTTTATGTTTTTCAAAGAGTGGGTAAGCCATCACAACAAGATGAATTACCTATTCGGCTAGTATGAGATCTACAAGCATTTGATAAGTGGGTGGTTGACTTGATTGGGCCAATCAACCCCATCGTTAAGAATTCAAAGGCTAGGTATATTATTATCTCATCTGATTACCTTACATGTTGGGATGAAGCGGCAGTTGTTCAGGATTGTTCAACTGATACTACTACTAGGTTCATTTTTTGGAAATATTATCACTCGGTTTGGATGTCCTAGGAGTCTAACCAGTGATAAAGGAAGTCATTTTATCAATAGTACAATATAAAAGATGACAACATAATTCTTGATCCAAAATCATAAGAGTATCCCCTACCATTTGCAAGCCAATGGAACAGTGGAGGCATTTAACAAGATTTTGGAGAGAGGATTAATGAAGTTCTATTGTGCAAACAGGAAGGACTTGAATGACATAGTTCCAAGAGTTTTATGGGCTTACAGGACAACCAAAAAGAAACTCCACAAGCACACTCCATTTCATCTAGTTTATGGGAAAGAGGTTGTTGTACCTACAATATTCATTACTCCAAGTTTTTACATTGCATAGATTACACAAATGTCGGAGGATGAATTAGTTGCACAGAGGCTCATGGAATTGCAATAACTTGAAGAGACCAGGTTTTTAGCATACTTCCATCAATCAGTTGAGAAAGCAAGGCAGAAATCTTGGCATGACAGACACATTAAGACCAAAGTATTTGAGCAAGGAGATAAGGTCCTACTTTATGACAGTCAGTACCAGAAACATCGAGGAAATTTGTGCATGCATTGGTTGGTACCATTTATAGTTGCGAAGATTCAACCTTCGAGAGCAGTCAAAATTGCGCAACTGGATGGTATGTTGCGGCTAGAATGGGTGAATGGTGCTCGCCTGAAACCATATATGTCTCAGAACTAAGCTAAAGGAATGTTTGTCTAGTCCAAAGGAGCATGTATAGTAGTTATATTTGAGGTTTTTTTCAAATTTCTATAAATTAAGTTAATAAAGTTGAAGAGTGCATTGTTGCGCCACGAAATGTAGTTCATTTTTTCTGTCTAAGTGTTGTTTGATGAAGAATTTCTTACTCGGCAGCGTAAGATCAAAAGAGCCACAAAGCTTCTAATGACAGTTAGTAAATATGGCAAGGAATCCTTTATGGTCGGAGGGAGAGAGAATCTGGACACAATCCTATTCCATGTGCCACACAAAACTAGTCTAGTCACATCCTTTATTACTGCTACAGTACCCCGTCTGAATTTTGTTAAACCATAAAGCCACGATACGTGAAGATGTCATCAATATTAGCACTAGGATTCTCATCCATTAAACGATAAGGTCTGGAATCGGCCACGTCCCTAATCAACTTGCCCAATAAATTATGAGATCACCTGAGAGATTTACCCCGTTAACCAGTCTCATCAGACAACTCAGATCCAAGTTGTGTATATAGGGTTAATGATGAATAAAATTGATTACAGAACTTGTCAGCTAAGTCTCGGTATAAGGTTCTGTGATCTCAGTGTAGGATGCATTTTTTCTCAGAGAGAACGTAGTGATTTGAGAATTTTGAAGCATGAGAAATCTTGTGTAATCCCTTGACCCTCAATCGTGATCCCCAATCCCTGTGTCTCCTATGAAATTTGTTGATAGTTTAGACTCGCCATGACAAGAGCTACAGGGAGTCGAAGTGTCGTTTCAAAGGATGCGGTACCAGATGAGCCATGTGACCCTCGAGTCGATATCGTGGGAGATCTCAAGGGGAAGGTAGAGAAATTCAAGCTCCTCGACCTTGACCTGATAGACCAGGTTATGTTCCCACACATGAATATATATGTCTTTTGGAGTTTCACTCCAAATGAATTGGGAGGAATGCAATTTGTTCCAAAGCCCAAGTTTATCAATTTGTTCAACTCTACCATCATGAACCTTAAGGACTTATTAGTTTTCGGCACCACTGGGGAAGTTACGAGGTGTACCGAATTTCTCATCGGTAGGTTACATGACAGAAGCCTGTGGTTGGATAAGAGATATCCAATCCACGCAAAAGATATCCACCAGCTTACGAGACTATCCATACAAGGGGATTATTTGTCCAAAGGTTTCTAGGGTCCCAGCAAGAATGGAAAGAAGAAGGGGGAACCCATTCTATATGAGAGGTTTCATACATAGAGGGGGGGGCACACAACCAATATCAAGCCCATACTACCTGAAATGGTCAGGACCGGTTGCTACATAATTTATAACAAGGTAATGAGGTCCTACTACAAGGGAAAAGGTAGACTGGATGATTCATCAGTGGTATATTTTTGCACCAATGGTGTTGTCTTCAACTGGTGCAGCTACTTACTGGAGGAAATTGTCGTGGCTTGCAAGGAACTGCAGGAGAAAGGTGGTACTTTCACCTATGACTACTTGTTTCTTGTGTTCGCAATGCTCAAGTTGATGCCACCCGTCGGAAGACCATTGTGGCTAGTAGATAAGGGGCTCTTGGAAAAAAATTTCAAGCCTTGGCACTCAAGGTCAGACTCATAGAACACCACCTTCAACAACACAATGTTCTCCAAGTGGTAAAACAGGTTGATCGATGTAACATAGAGGTTGCGCATTCCAAAGGAACTACTCAACTGCAACACGCAGAATATTGCATTTAGCATGAACCACCACCACATATTTGTGTGTCCAATATATTCCAATAGGGAGGAATTTCATTCATGCATGCTTCCATTGTACTTGGATGAGGAGGCATTCGACAAAGAGGTTATGTCGTGGCCTGGAGTCAAACACAACCTGTGCAAGTCAGGGATGCATTACATTCTACCTGCAGAGTTGTTGAAGAAGAGAGGTTAGGAAGCGGGGGTAGGACTGAGCTCAGGCCCAACGGTACCGAATAAATAAGCCCCAACATAGACAGACTCCAATGAGGAGGAGGAGATGTAGCCACTGGAGTGAAAAAAGAGAAAACTACATATGTTCCTGCAACTGCCGAAGAAAGCTATGTTGACAGGTAAGGATGACAATGAAATCTTAAGTACCACATTCATTACAGAGCCAATGGCCAAGAAAACTAGGATGAGGATATCACCGAGTAAGGTTCTAAACCCCCAACCCATTTCATCCATCATCCCCCACACTCGCTCAACGTCTCGAGCAGCCCATATCATAGACATTTAGGACAACCCTGAGCCTGACACCACTCCATCCACCACCATCATCACTAAGAAACCTCCATCACCGCCAAAAGCCTAGTCACCACCTCCAGAAATCGCCATTCTATCCCAAAACGTCGAAGCAAAACCCATGCAGGTGGATTCCCCAGAGATACCATAGCAGAGGCCAAAACTCCCTAGTCCCAACCTAGAAGTACAGAGGATACAACTGACTGGACCAAACCTTGAATCCCATAACCAACAGATTATACCCTTTGTGTCGATCCAGAACACTCAGTCTTCCACGGAGATGCAATCAAGACTAGAACCACAAGCCTTAAGTCTGCAACGCACTTCCTCAACGACTAAGTTTGAGAGTGTTATTGGAAGAGAAACCCAAGAATTTTAGGTCCACAAAGAAGTGGAGATACTAGAGGTTTAGAAGGAACCTGAGACGACGTCAGGAAAAAGCACAACGTTAGTGCAGGAATATGTGGGGCTAGTCCTCCAAAACCCTCAGTAGTGCGGAGAGTTGCTGCAACTTTGCTTGGCTAGAACAGAATTTCTAATAATCCTACCATCAGCGTTGAGGTTGAGGCTTGCGCTAGGACCATATACATGAGAGGAGGAGCTGGAGACTCCCTCAGAGCATTCAATGGCCAGTGGACTTCCATTGCAGGTCCAACCACCTAGGGACACCACCCCTTCCGCCACTGACCTTGCACAGTGGCCATCAACGTAGCTAGTTCGAATGATTAGGTCTTCAACTGATCAACTGGACCAGAGGATCTAGTAGGATGAAAGGAATGAAAATTTTTCAAGGGAACAAGCACTCCTTTCTTAAGTGTGCAGAACATAGGAATAAATCGCCAAGATCCAGGGGAAGCAGAAAATGGAAAGAGTCGAAGAGAGGCTTATTGGAGCCTGGCTGTAAACAAGGAAGGTAGAACCCCAACTACCAAACTCAAGTGTTGAAGGAGAAATTGAGAATCAAATTGATCTACTCTAAGGGGCATGGTCACAGTTGGGAATTTTCACAGAGAAGCTATAAGTGAAGTTGTAGGAAATCCAGCAGGAAGCAAAACAACATCCTCGGAAGTTGCAAGAACATATGGAGAAAATAGTGTTGGAAGGCAACAATTCTCAAGTAGCACTACACACGCACACAAATGAGTGCACAAAGATATTCTAAGAAGTCAACGAATGGATGGGAATTATAGCAAGGCACAACCAAAATTTAGAGTATGTGCACAAAATAATATAGTTGCTCAACAAAGAATTTGTGGTCACCATGGACCCACTCGATAAACAAGAGAAATTTGATCAAATTCAACAAGAGGATAATGAGTTGAATGCTCTGTTTGAGGCACAACCCATAGCCAAGAAGGAGCTCCATGAATTTCAACCTGTCATTGAGATAGTGTATAGGAAAATGCATCAGGTGGATGCTACAACAGACTCTGAATGGAACTCTCTGGTCGCATACAAACCCAAAGGATGTATCACATATGCGGCCCAACAATTTATAGTCAAAGTTGCACTCCTTTCCAGGAAGTGTTAGGATAAAATTGGGAGTTTCCAGGAAGTCAGGAAGTGGGCCTTAGAGTTGGTACCAGAGCTGGGCCCTTCATTTAAAGAGGTAGAGAAAGAGAAGGTGAAATCATAAGAGGAAACCAAAGCGGAGAAGGAGGACAAGGGAAATAAACAGTTACTCCTAGAAGTTGCGAAAGAGCCAAGTACTTGACTCGAGGGAGAGTCAAGGCTTGTCATCAGAGGTTGTTGGCCCTTCATTTTTGGATTTGAAGCTATGCAAGAAGGACTACAATCTAATTTTTGGTTTAACATGATTTGTGCAAGCTACAAAAGAAGTTGGACAGTGGAGCAAGTAAAAGAAACAAAAATTGGTTGTGAAACGGACAGTGCAACACCAACAAGGCAAAATAAGTTACAACAAAACAAGAAAGCATCCGAACCCAAAGCTAGAAGATCCCACTCAGCCTATATATCAGATGAATATTATTGTAAAAGGGTTGTTGTTGTTTTTGTTGTTGATTGGTTGGCTACTGATATAGTTGTTGGGTTGGCTAAGTGTTGATAGGTTGGGTTTTTTTTTTGTTAGTTGGAGGTTGTTTTTGGGTTTATTTGAGAAAAGGTTTTGCAAATGTAATATGTATACATTTTTGGGTAGATAGAGCTCTACGACATGAGTCCAGAGTCATAATTCTATAACAGAGTACTAGTTTGTATATCTGAGATTGTATCTGATAAGTTCTAATGATAATAGATGAAGAAGAACCCCAAATTTTGAAATATAATGTGTCATTCTGTGTTCATACTTATGAATTGTATCTTTACGGTACTTCTTTATTCTTAATGAGATCCATATGATATCTCTGTGTATAACTTCTTTTGCAACTTGAGAATCTTTACTTCCAGGATGAATGAGTTCATATATGTTTTGTAGTTAGACTATCTTGTGCAAGATCATGGTGAATCTTGAAGGTTCTGGGAACCCACCTAAGTATTCTCCTTGCCCTTCCCTATCCTTCTGTCTTGGTTTCACTTTGGGTGAGACTTCTTCTCTTTAGAGGATATGAAAATTCCAATGCTCTAGAATACACAGTACCTTTTTTTGGTAACCTGAGAAGGACCCTGGTATGATCAATTCCGCACCAACAGAAATTCATTTCACTTTTAAGTTATTCTTGACACCTTTGGGATGCATCAACAATCCTCTTATTTTTTTGTTGTCCCTCCTGGAGTGTTTTCATTCATTCATATTAGCTTGATATCTACCTCATGATCTCTTCTTCCATTATCTTATGATGTTCAAGGACGTGAATCCATCCAGGAATCTTTCCTTGTCTAGTTTGCATACTTGTAGCCACATATTATGCTGATATTAATTTTCAGCATTCCCCTATTACTTGGATCCCTTTGATCCAACTCCTATGTGACGCAATTATATTTTGATTCATGTTCTCTGTGTAACCTTGGATATTTAACACCAATTTCTTTCTTGAAGAAATTGATTCAACCCTTTCTTAACTAATCATATCAACACTTGGATTTTCTTGATGACTATTACTTTTTCTTGTCTTTCCCCATCTGATTTTTCAACCTGACATGCATATTCAACTTTTGTTGTGCCATATTTGATGAACTTCATACCATGTTTCCACTATGCACGTTGATAGCAATAATGGGGATGCTATCTCCAATTGTAGGACTAATATTTGGATATTTTTCCACTATCTCCATGCATACATTTCATCTTTCTTTATCAAAATACTAGCATTTTGATATATCAATCTGTATAGAATAGGTCTTCCCCAAACCATAATTTCATTCAGTTTTTCCATGTTGCTTATTGAACCCAACATCTAATCCAATAACTTCTTAAGGATCTCAAATGTAAAGTCAATATTTGTTTATTTCCTTCTTTCTTCGATCTGTAGACATCGCTAGTACTTTTTCTATTTTAAATGTAACCATTACATCAAAAACATGGATACAACAAATTATGTTAGCTAGAACCATAATATACCATTTTGGTAATATATGCACAATTTTCCATTTAAGGTCACCAACAATATTCTTTCTAACTTCTTGTGATCTAAGCTGCTCAATCCTCAATTATGATGGAATACTTGGAATTCTCTTTCCAAGACCTTTCCATTGACTTCTTCCTTGCTCAATTCTGAGTCCTAACTAGAAAGTTATGGATAATTGAAAATTGTATTTTCTGTGATGTAATCCATGTGCAGTTATTCTCCTTTCTCAGAGCCAAAATAGCTCTTGGACCTTTGTTGGATCCACTCATAAGGTTCACAGACCTTCTTTACCACTTTTTATTCAGGTTCGAACAATCAAAACCCCATGGGCTTCCTTCCTAAGCCCTTTTCTTTCTTTAAAACAATTTTTGAGCATTATCCCCTTTTCTTTGGCCTCCAATCGCATGTGACCAAGCACTAGCAAATAGGCGCTTATACGAAGCCTTGGGAGCTTTATGGCTCTGGAATTTCAAGATTTGGAGGTTATCCTTCGACCATGTTTTTTTTTCCCCGAACACCAAATTGGAAGGCTTCCAGACAGTACTTCTTATGAGCTTCATGGCTTCTGACTACTATATCCAGTATTTCCTCCAAAGACCGAACTGGCGAAGTTCTTTGGGTCTTCGCGTTTCAAAGGTTTTTCCTTTCTCTTCCCTTGTTTTTCCTGAACGTTGGACTAACAAAATATTGGAGTCTCATCAGCATTCGCGTACTAGTGTGCTATGTGGAGAAATTACAAAGAGGACACATGGCACAGTCTGACAGACGACACATGTTGTATCTTAACTAGGCATGAAAGGTATTTGAAATGCTTGAAAAATGATGTCATGTGGCAAGTATCATGTGTGTCCATGTCGCCCAGGTGACGTCATCATATTGCATTACTTATATGACTTCGGAACTTCGTACTTTGGAGGTTTCTACCTCAATACTCTTTGATTTTTCCAAACGTCGAACCAGCGAAGTTTTGAACAAGTGATCCTTCAGTATTTGGGAACTCTAGTGCTCTGGAGCTTCGGGCTTCGTAGAACTTCACAACAAAACTCAGCAATTCACCCAAATTATGAACTAGAAAACCAATCCACGTCACTACTGGTGATGTCATCACATCATGTTACTCCGGCACTCCAAAGATTTGGGCTTCGGAGGATTCCATAACTTCTTCTGACATTTCCTCTGAACGCTAAATTCCCAAACTTTTGAACTTTCGAGGTCCACTTAGTACAAATGTCATCAATTAATGTGGTGACACATGGCCCCACCGTCAAGTGACACATGTTCGATCACTATTGGTACAATAAGGCATGTAAACATACAAAACTAGATGACACGTGGCATGCCTATAGGAGGTCCAAGTCACCCTAGGTGATGTCATCATGCCACTTCACAATCCGTGCTTTGGAACTTTGTAGCTCTGGGCTTCGAAGGATTTCTTGGCTCAACACAATGTTTCTGTCGAACACCGAACTACCGAATAGTCACTTCTCAGAGCTTTAGGATTTCAGGGCTCCGGGACTTTGAAGATTTCCTCGACACTACTCCCCATTTCTTCTGAACTCCAAATTTCATAACTGTGCTACTTCAAAATTTCGGGACTCCAGCACTTCGTAAATTTGGGCTTCAGCGAATTTTACATTACAACACAATATTTTCCCCGAACCACCACTCTTCGAAGCTTCTATACTTTGGCGCTCCAGAATTCCATACTTCAGAAGAATTTACCTTATAACACTTCAAAATACTTGAATGTCAAACCCAAAATATGATGATCTCCTTTGCTTGGTTGTCAAGAAAATAATGTAGTGACACATGGCCCCACCGAAGGGAGACACATGTCAGGTCCCAATTGGTAGTAAGGGCCTATAAATGGTACAAAAACAAGTGAAACATGGCATGATTAGAGTAGTTCCACATCACCCTAGGTGATGTCATCCTTCCACTTCATATTTGGCATCCCAGGACTTCAGCACTTAGGGATTCATAATTTTTTACATCCACACACATTATAACTCTTGAATGTCAAACTATAGAACAGTTGTTTCCCAGATCTTTGGGACTTTAGGGCTCTAGGACTTCAAATATTTCTTCAAATAATTTCCACGTTTCTTCTTAACTACAAAGTGATTAACCCTATGAATTGTTCTTTCTCCGGAGTTTCGAGACTCCAATGCTTTGGGGATTCGGACTTCAAAAGTGTTTTATGTTGATCACCCTATCACCCCTGTGTTGTTGAACTTTGAAATTTTGAATAGGATTATTTGCAAACACATTTCCTTGATAATGGATGATCCGGATTGGTTCCATACTTCGGGACTTCATAGAACATTCCACTCTGCACAACCAAAAACAGACTTTTACGAACCGTCGAACCACTTAGGAAATCCAATGATCCACCTTCTCCCTTTCTCGACAAAACTTAAAACTCACTGAAGTAACGAAGTCCAAAGGACTTGAGGGTTAAATGTTGTGCTCCTTTCCTAGATATGATAGCTGTGAAGGGTGTGCCTTCTTCCGAACAGATCCGATGGGCCACATCTAAACTTGGCCAAAATCAACCATTGTTGTGATTTCTCAAATTGCTATTCCTTCTAAGCTTTTGAACACAACCAAAGTGTTCCCTCAACACCCTGCTAGCACTCTGTAATTTCAATTCTATGAAACTTTGGCTTCAATTTCCACTTATACGGCCCATCCAGGTTCAGTGTTGAAACCATGGGCTCTGATACCATTTTGTAACACCCCCGTCCACCCAGGTTGAGTCGTGCTACCTCGTAAAACCACTCTCTCTAAGATCTGATATAGATTTGGTATTACACCC